>ML275686.1:57634-75858 GCA_005239495.1 Nicotiana undulata
TTTAACATGGACTACCCAATTTAGTTCATTAATATTACATACTACAACTTAGCATTACATGCATGGCCTATTTCTAACCCCACAAAATATTTTGAACTCATAATCCCTTATATGAAGTCTTGGAAGTAGAACTTACCCGGATGGAGGACAATCTAGTGGTTATCTTCCTTAATTCTTGAAGACTTGAGCAAGATTTTGTGATTGGAAGGCTAGGTTCCTTCTTCCTCTCTCTACATAGCTCTCAACTCTCTCTAAAAATCAGTAGGAAATGACCCCAAATGAAGCCCCTAGGCCTATATATCGAAATGGGGTCGGGTTATAAAAATAAATAAAAAGCTGCCCCGACACAAGAAATGCGGTCAGGAATGCGATCACATTCCTGCTATGCGGTTCACATTCCTACTATGCGGTCCGCATTCCTGTCGCATAAATGGCCCTCAAATGGGCCAAAATGGAAAACGAACCGCCCAGGTATGCGACCACTATGCGGTCCGCATACATGTTATGCGATCGCATAGTGCATCGCATAACCTCCTCCGCAAAAATGGAGGTGCAAGGATGCAACAGCTATGCGTTCCGCATTCCTAAAATGCGATCACATATTGGGTTGTATAGCTGTCCTCAAATTGGACAGCAGGCTGTCCAGGTATGCGACCACTATGCGGTCCGCATACCTGATCTGTGATCGCATAGTGTACCGCAGATTTGCGCAATTCTGGAAAATTTTATCTTTTAGGTCCTGGGGTACTTTTCAATACTAAAGGTCTGAACCGCGGCAAGCAAGCTCACCGCGATTAACTTCTACAGTTATAACAACATAGTGATCTAACCGGGCATCATTTTTAGTTAAGAAATTTTACGGGTCCTTACATACAACCTATGAGCCACGAACAACGATAAAGCCACAAGTGCTTGCCGACTTCTTCACCGACTTCAGTGCAAAAATAATGCCCGAAGTCAAAAAATTAGCTGCCAATACTTACCACAAAATGCATGACCTATGTATTCTGTACACGATGGCGCCTCTAACGCGTCAGGATCTAGACTGGGACTCGTGCTCGAGGTCCCAATAAGAGAAATAATTTGCCAGTCCATACGGTGCCCTGATATGACTAACAATGAGGCTGAGTATAAGGCTGTGATTGCAGGGTTAAAATTGGCACTCGAATACGGAGCACGACGAGTAGTCCTACGATGCGACTCACAACTCGTCGTCAATCAAGTCACATGGACTTACCAAATCAAGGAACAAAGGATACAAAAATATCAGGCCGAGATCTTCAAACTGATACCCGAGTTCGACGAATTCCAGCTCGACGAAATACCTCGAGCATAGAACATCGAAGCAGACGGCCTCGCAAAATTGCCAACAACCACCAAGAGCCTAACCAGAGAAGGGAACATGGTAACTCTACTCCACTCGTCGATCGATCAAATAGAGGTACGCACCATTAACCTAACTTGGGACTGGCACAATCGTATTGTTGCATACTTGTAGGACGATGTGCTTCCAAATGACAAAAAAGAAGACAAAAAATTTGGATGCAAGCAACCAGGTGTAGCGTCATCAATAATGACCTATACGAAAGGACATATGGAGGCCCCCTAGCAAAATGTTTAGGACCAAACCAGACACGACGCGTCCTAGAAGAATTCCACGAAGGTCATTGCAGAGCTCATACTGACAATCGAGCCCTAGTCAGATGCCTCTTACGAGGAAGCTACTACTGGCCCACAATGAAAAAGGAAGCCGCTGACTTCGTTAAAAAATGCGAACCATGCCAAAGATACGCCCCCATGATCCACCAAGCGGGCGAGCACCTCCACTCAGTCACCTCACCCTGACCCTTCATCAAATAGGGAATGGACATCGTCGGCCCCCTCCCAGCAGGACGAGGTAATGTGCGATTTATTTTAGTTTAAACTGACTATTTTTCTAAGTAGGTGGAAGCAGGCGCATTCGCTCAAATACGCAAGCAAGAAGTGATCTCCTTATATGGAGGAACATTGTATGCCTCTTCGGCATCCCCAAAGAAATCAGTTGTGACAGCGGACCTCAATTCACAAGAAAGAAGATCGCTGATTTCTTTTAAAAATGGCACATCCAAAGAATACTCTCCATGCCATATCATCCTGAAGGCAACGGACAAGCGGAATCCTCCAACAAGTCAATATTGAATATCATGAAGAAGAAGCTCGAGAACGCCAAGGGACTAGGGCCGGAATTGCTGCCGGAAGTGCTATGGGCATACCGCAGAACTCCAAAGACAAGCACAGGAGAAACACCATACTCTTTAGTCTATGGGACTGAAGTAGTGATACTGGTCGATGTCGAAGAACCAAGTCTAAGGCACTCACATGAGAGTGGGACAAGCAACGACGAAAGCAGAAGGCAAGACCTCGACAAGGCAGAAAACGAAGAGACATGGCTTACGTAAGAATGTTAGCCCAAAAACAACAGGCAGAGCGGTACTATAACAATAAAGCCAAGGTCAGACCGCTTGAAGTCGGGAACTATGCACTCAAAGCCAAAACACAGGCGAGCAAGGATCCATGGGAAGGAAAACTGGGGACCAAATGGGACGGTCCGTACAAAATTACTGTTGCAACAAGCAAAGGGATACTCCAACTAGAAACAATGGAAGGAAATTACTACCAAACAATAGGAGCGTCGCCCACCACAAATACTTCAACTTCTAAGGACAGATGTTCTCTGAGCCGTACTTTTTTCCCCTCACCTGAGTTTTGTCCCAATTGGGTTTTTTCGGGAAGGCTTTTAATGAGGCGGCAAAGAGGGCATCTCGAAGTTAAGTACAAGTTCATCACTCGACCTCTCAAATATCTCTCTAGGTCGACCAATGAAGGGAATAGATAGGCTGGGACCGGAACACCAGTCCGAAAAACAAAAAACATGTAAAGTTCTCCAATGTATAGATATGCAAAGCAAAGTATGCAAACACATGATGTTCACATGTCTCCACCAAGTATAAACACCACACCAATCAAGGAACTCACATTCGACCTCGTTCGAATTAATTACGAGGAAGAATCGACCTCACTCGAATTAACTCACATTCGACCTCGTTCGATGTAATTACGAGTCACATTCGACCTCGTTCGAATTAAGTACGAGTAACATTCGACCTCATTCGAATTAACTCACATTCGACCTTGTTCGAATTAAGTACGAGTAATATTCGACCTCACTCGAATTAACTCACATTTGACCTCGCTCGAATTAATCATGAATAACATTCGACCTCGCTCGAATTAACTCATATTCGATCTCGTTCGAATTAACTCACATTCGACCTCGTTTGAATTAATCATGAATAACATTCAACCTCGCTCGAATTAACTCATATTCAATCTCGTTCGTATTAACTCACATTCTACCTCGTTCCAATTGATAATGAATAATATTCGATCTCGCTCGAATTAACTCAGATTCGACCTCATTCGAATTATCTATGAGTAACATTCAACCTCGTTCGAATTAACTCACATTCGACCTCGCTTGAATTAATCATGAATAACATCTACCTCGCTCGAATTAACTCACATTCGACCGACCTCATTCGAATTAAGTATGAGTCACATTCGACCTCGCTCGAATTAGTAAAGAATTATATTCGACCGCACTCGAATTCAGCTCATAATCAACCTGATTGAGTTCGATTTACAAGCATACTTCGTTTGAGTTAATTACGGTGACATGGGACTTCACCCAGATTCAGCCACAGATACACTCGACCATGTTCAAACTAGAACATACCGACACAATTATTCTAAAGCAATCATTTGAAGAAAAATGTTCGAAGAAAAACAAAGATCAAATAACGTACAACAAAGGGTTATGATCATTCCATTCCAAAAGGTATCTTATAAAGGACCGGAAAGACGCCCACAAAAAAGAAGAAGACAAAAACTAAGTACAAAGTACTACTCCGCGTCGTCCCCACCTTTACCGTCGTCGCCCTCTCCACCATACAGGTACTCGTTGTCATACCAAGCATCTTGCCGGATCCCGTCCAGTTCATCCTCGCCACTATCCTCTCTTGGCGTAGTATGATCGAAACCACATGCAACTCAAGATTCACGCGCCTTAGCACGAGCATCCTCAAACTCAAGCTCAGTAACTCTTTTAGCTGCTATCAAATCCCTAAAAATTGTCCAACTGGGCCTCAACATGGATCCATTTATCATATGAATCCCACAGAACATCAGGAAAAGAGGAAGTGTGAGAGGAGGATGGTCGAGCCAACAACTCCACCTTCTCGGCCTCAAGAGCGGCGACCTGATCGTTCAAATCAGAATCTCTCCTTCAAGTCCCGCCAATCCGCTCATCGAGCGTGGCCTCCCTAAGCGCGGCGGCCTCAGCCTCACTCTCCTGGTCAGATCTAAGGATACGAACGGCCTCCTTCATCGCTGCCACTTTGGCCAGAGCCTCTTTCCTGGCTTCCTCGACCTTGCCTAACTCCGCCGTCGTCTCAACCAACTCGTTGCTCAAGGCATCAAACTGGGTTGAACTTTTCTCAAGCTCAGCCCGCAGGGATGCCATCTGGGTCTGAAGGTCTGCGCATTCCGCCGCAACCCCCTACTCCTCTTGATCTCGTCCTCTTTATCCCTGAGGGACCCCTCAAGCTCGCTACATTTGCGGATGACCCTCATGAGCTCTTAATCTTTCTGTTTCAGCTCGTTCTTGAGAGACCAGAAGTTGTCGTCTGTGCCGAGTCGAAAAAATAGCTCACGATGCTTGGAGCGATACTCACGGTACTTCGACTCCATTATTTTGAAGATATCCCTCCTCCTCTCTTCCTGACAGGAACACTCGATCTCCAAAATGAGGGCCTAGCAAAGAGGAAACATGAGAAAGGAGTTAGTGAAAATAAAGGAGAAAAAGAGAAACGCAAAGAGCAGAAACCAGAATACTTACCCGCAGGGCCATCCCCGATATGCCCAACGATAAGGCGTCGTCATCTAACGTCTGTAACGCCTTTCCTCGGCACGGGAACAAAGTGGACCCAAGTCAGGGACTACGCCCTCCATGCACTTCAACATATCTAGGTCGAGGGAGATGATTATGCTGTGGGTGGTCCCCCCCGTCTTCACCTCCACCCGAGTAAACCCCTCATTGTACATCTTAACCTTTTCAAGGTCGATGTTAGAACCAGATTCGTAAACATCTACGGCTAAATTATTTCCCCTCACCTCGACAGAAGAAGGGACGGTGGCGTGCCTCGATAAAGACGGATCACTAGACGGCATGACCTCAACCGACTCATCTCGTTCTTCTCTTTCTCCAACGGCGTCAGGCAAGGCAGCAGTTTCCAGATTTTCCAAATGGGAAAGAATCTCAGTGTCCAAGGACACATCGCCTTTGGACGCAGCCGTGGCCTGGTCGGGATCACCTCCCGTTAACCCTTCTATTCCCGCCGTCTCGCTGTCGAACTCTATCCTCCGCCTCTGTATTAACGGAGCTAGCTCCTCCTCGATTGGCGGCAACTCGTTCACCAAGTGCAGAACAGGGGAAGTCAAATCCCCACCGATGAAGTCGTTGTTTGGCTACTAGGTCTGCGCGGAGCCGTAGTCTGGAAAGGAGCCACAATCCGAGTAGGCTCGCCTACAGCCGCATCAAACAACGACCCTGTAGAAGCACCCGACTGGCAGAAGGCGGGGGTAGAAGCTTTCTTCTTCGTTGAAGTCCTCCGACCTGATACCAAAGAAGTTCATCTTGGAGAAAATAAAGAAAAAGGAAACTATGATTAACAAACGAACGGCCAAATCGAAGACTCACAAGTCGCAGAGGGCTTACAACCAAATTTCTTGTGGAATAATGACCACTCACGAACGCCCACCGTGCAGGGAAAAATTTGGCTCACCCAATCTCGAGTGTCAGCGACCAACATGGGAGGCTCTCTTTTGGCTGCACAAAAGAAGAAGATCAGTTAGGTTGTCGACAAAACAAAACAAAACGAGATGAGAAATTGGTTGATAGACGTACTTACGAGCAAAGTTGCACATTTCAGGGAATTTTCTAGGGTTCGTCACCACATGGTCAGTTTTGACGCAGAGGAAGTGGAAATTGAAGCAATGGTTGGCCATGTCATCCATCTTCATGACCAATCCCTTGGTCCCATGATGGAGAAGGTGCAACATCGTACCTCTAAGGAAGTTTGATTCGAAGAAGGTGTAGCAAGTGACGAATAGAAACCCCGTGGTTGGCCAACTCTGCTTACTTCGTCAGCATCAGAAAGAGTTTGTAGATGTACGGGGAGAGCTGGGCGGGGCAGACCTCGTAATCTCGACAGAATTCCTCTGCCAGCGGAGGAAGAGGAAGAGGAAGAGAGTATCCCACCCGGAATAGGTACGCAGAAAAGGCGCAATACCTAGGCGGTGACTTAGACTACGTCATTACTAGCCGGAACCAGGTGGATGTGGGCGAGAATATTGTACTTAGCCCTAAGTTCGGTCAAGGCGGACACATCTAGTTCGTAGAGTACGGGCTCAGGTTCTTCTATAACCGGTTTTGAGAAATTTGACCAGCTTCATCGTTGCGAGGAATAATCTCCTCCACAGTCGGAAAGTTCAATGGCAACAACATCATCTTCATGAAGAGGCATCCTCACTGATAACGACGTTGATTAGACGAAACGTCAGAAACATGGGAAGTGGTAGACATTTTTGGTTAATCGTAAGTATTTAGAGTATGGTCTCGAGGAGAAGCAGAAATTGCAGAAATCACTCGAACCAGAGAGTGCAAAAACTAGAGGCAAATGGAAACAAGAACGACAGAAGGAGAAGAAAGTGATGAAGAGTGAAAGCTTAGAAAACTGGAGAGTGTAAAGATTGGCTCAAGGGGATTCCCACATGTATTTATAAGAGAACAAGCACCCAAACTGAGAATTCCAACCTTCAGATACACGGGAATCGAAATGACAGAGGCATGAGAAATGATGTGGCACGTTGGGAAGACGCGTAATGATGATGCCTACAACGGTGATGTCACTCTGAGCTGACGTCACAATGAGTTGTGGTTCTTGAAGCACCATGTTGCCACTTCGTGCAAGATCCTTTCCTTTCAAATCTCCTACATCTGAATTTCGCAAGCATGACCGGCGTAGTCCGCTCAGCGAGGTCAACCAAAAGACGGCCTCGATAAGCGAATAGACTAACTGTATGGGTCAAAATCAGATTGAGGATCAAGTTGTTCAGAAAAGGATGATGAGAGAAACTCTCAAACCATTACGAGTGGCGTGGCCGTGGTCGACCAGTAATCGTATGAACCGAACAGCTCAGCGACCAGCCGAGTAGTAGAACTAGAACTAACGACTAGAGTTATATTGGGATCTTCAGATGGAACTTGTACTCTTAGGGTTCTTTGTGAATATACCATATAAATAGAAAGAAAGAAGGGAAAAAGGTATGTAATACTCCATATGATAAGAACACTTGTAAAAGGATATGCTCTGAGAAAAAAATACAATGAACTACTTTTAACAGAGATTCAACATTTTTGTGAACTATTCTATTGTCATTTCCATCAAATTCAAGAAAGTGAGTAATATTCTCTCACACTCGTGTCATTCATCATTGTTAGTGGAATGAATCCTTCACCCTCTTCAATATTGGGTGAATCTTCCCCACCAATTTATATTTATTGCCATTTGATGTTATTTAATGCTTGATCTTTTCGTATACTATTACATCCACTCACATTTATTGTCAATATTTTCATTCAACTATATTGTTGTTCGTGTTATCCGTCTCAGATTTAAAATTATTGCTCTAACTAGGATTGACCCGTCTTAATAAATTATTACTTTGTTTAACCAAAGATTAGTATTTTTTGGTCAAACAACTCTGAACTACATCAGAGATAATGAACAGAGAAAGTAATAGATTCATATGTGATGTTGCTTTAGATTATTCTACTTACAGAATTGATGGTTCTTTGGAAGTTGAGTTGATATTATAGATGGTCACTCAGATTTATTTTATTGCACCAAAATTACAAAATTATTTTTATGTATCATAAAAATCATTCAACTTTTTGGAATATTTAGGCAAAATTAAGTGACGTTTTGGTGACAAAAAATAATTTTGTAGCTCTCATGGTAAAGACGAGTACCTTTTTTTTATACAGAAATAGTTTGTTGACTTTAATTAAAACAAATTGAAATTTGAATGACCATCTATAAATTGTTATGTGCTTCAAGTGAATTGACAAGTATGGTGAAATACTATAAAGTGATGAACTTTTTATTAACAATTTGTTCTACTCCCCTTCTTAGGTTTTACAACCTCGATCTTATATGTGAATATGTTTGATTGGACACAAAACTTAAGAAAGAAATAATTTAGAAAATTGTAACCTTAAACATGTCATATATGTTTGATATAAATAAAAATAAAAATGTATTATATAAAATAAGACAGATGGAGTAAATACCATTAAACAGATATGAATTATACATTGACGATGAAGATAAAAGTCAACATATTAGAGACTTAATACCGTGGGGTTTATTTTTTTGGGTAATTAAATCATTGTATTAATCGCCAAAGTAAATATTTACAAAGCAGTAGGTCACCTCAACCTAACTTCCTTACTTAAATAAAACGACTCTCTCCATATCATCCTTACCTCCTAATTTGTTTGTACATTCTTCTCTCAAGCTAACTACTCAGTATTTACATTTTGTTAAAAGGACATGAGTATATCCCTGATCTCTAATGTTGCACATGCATACCACTCTCCTTGCAAGGACATCCCATGTTGTTACTTTCTTCTCAAATATCATTGCACTTATCTCAATCCACAATGTGTATGTATATTCTGCAAATACTAGTTTTAGAATTTTGGCCAGTTGAGATCGCCCCTTTGCTTTATTTACAATCCACAGTTCTGCCATTGAGACCATGATGTTGTAGATGGTTGATGCACTTGTATCCATTGCATGAGTCTGCACCATATATTGCTACCATATGTACATTCTATAAAGATGTGATCCCTTGTTTCTGGTGCTTGATTGCAAAAGCAACATGTATCATCCACTTGTATTCCACAGTTCTTCAATCTGTCAATAGTGAGCAATATTTCATGTAGTTGTAGTCGCATTGTGAAGGTTGACTTTGGTCGCGCTTGATTCTGGTACATTAAGCCTTTCCATGGGACTTTAGGCAGCTCTACTAATAGTTGCAGGTAAACTTGCTTGATTATTGTCTTTTGATTTGATTGGCTATTGCTGATGCCATCCAGATTACCTCTTGCTCCAAATATTTTCCTTACCATCGAAGATGCCTGTTTTGGTGCTTCTATGATGGCATAGGTTTGATCCTTGATGTAGTAGCTATGAATCCATTTGATCCACAACTTATCTTTCTTGTTTGCCAACTCCGATCATGCTTTTGTGATTGATGTCTTATTCCATAATTCCAAGTTGATCAAGTTAAGTCCCCCTGTTGCTCTGGGTGTGTCGCGCCCCCTTTTTCTCCTCCTTTCGGATCAGTCAGGGTTTTTGACATTGTTGGGATAACTGGTTTCCTTTTGGGATAAGGGATGTGAAGGATTTGAAGATTCGCTACTTAACGAATTAAGGTGCGTTAGGGAACCTATTAAGGGTCACTATAACACTAATTGAACAATCAGATATTGGGTAAGGACTTGAAATTACTCCAAGGGGAAGGTGTTAGGCATCCCTCAAAGTCTACAATTGTAGTTTCCGGCCAAACAAACTTTGTGAATTTAAACAAGTAGCAAATACGCAGTCATATGTAAACAAGTAAGAAAATAGTGGTTTGAAAAGGTTCATAGTCTAATCACACATATGTAATAAGGTTTACAAGATTTATGGTCTAAACACACATAGGTAAAGGGACAAAGGGGTCCTAAGTTTTTAATCCTATAGGGTCACATCTATGCCCGGTAATCACTCCTCAATGAGGGGCTACACGTCGCATTAGCGCACTGGTCATCATATTATCTACCCTTTACCCACCCCTTAGAGGTTATTAAGCAAGTTTATTTAGAAATATCTATGCGTGTTGTTACCGGTCCCTCCTTAATGGTCATGGAGGAATTTAGGACCTCTAATATAGGCAGTTCTAGACAGACCCCTAAGGTTTTAAAAAGGTAAAATTCTAAGCGACAGGCAAGAACAAATAGGACTAATTAGATAAAGGCAGAAAAGCAGTTATGAGGCTTAGATTTACCTCCACAGATAATGCACATAAGCAGCACGTCTCAAACACAAACAAGAGAAGTTTATTAGAAAAGATCCTAAGACAGGATATCTAAGTGGATCAATGCACAAAAATATGCAGCTATATTTCATAAACTCAGAAGCAGGGCCCTAATCAGTTTGCCTACTGATTTTAAGCCTGTTAACCGTTAACAGTAACATGAAAACAGTTTTTCAGTTTATAAAGATTTGTTACCTAAGGTTTGCCTAGGTGTGAGATCATGCATAATTACAAGAGTTATTAAACAGTTCAGAGTTGTTTTTCCTAAAAGCATGTTGTTCTAAGTGATGTAAATCTAAGAATGCAGGGTTTTTTACCAGTTTTGTTAAAAGGAAACATGATATTTATACGTGAGACTATTTTTTTTTCTTTTCATGAATCAGTAGTTTAAACTAGGCGTGGTTAAACAAATGCAAATAGAGTGCCTAATACATGATCTCTAAATGCACAAAACGACAGTTTTTATGTCAATGATCCTTAGATGAATAGAATTCCTGAAGCATGATCTCTAAATGCACACAAAGAGTTACAGAATTATTAAGGCGCTGTTTATTGTCCTAGGAGCAGGATTTCTAAGTGATAATCATAAAAATGTAATAGTGTCAAATGAGATGCTGAAGCAGTATACGTGAAACCTAAGAACATGATATCTAGTGCTTGACATGATTTGAATATATTGGTTATAAAGCAGAGAATTTAATGCAAGTATAAATAAGATAAAGCTTATAACATGCTTTCTACCCCAATGATATTGATAGAAATATATAGCTACCCTCCCCATTTCACTAGCCATCCCCAGTATTCGTTTACAAATAATTATTACAGACCATATGAATAAATTAAATAAATAGGTAAAGGGAAAAGAAGAAGTTACACTATAGGGAGCTGAAGCAGGCCCAAGTATCAAACCGTCCATAGCCTCATATGCCATAGTTTCATAGCCTTTTCTCATGTCCAGGTGTGTAAAAGTTCCCTACGGACCTCAAGGATCCCGGGCAGTGCTCACACCCAGATTTCATAACCAGAACTGAGTAAGTGTAGTGTAGGAGAGCCAGCCCCAATGCATCAGAATTCAGAGGGATCTCACAGGGATCCCAAAGCAGTCACACACTGGAGGGGCAAAACTTAAGGACCTAAGAGTAGAGTGCGAGTGCTTGACATAGTTTTGAAAAGGTTTTAATAGGAAAGAAGTATTTGGAAAAGACTCACTTGAAGTAGTTTTATAAAATAGGAGAATTGTTCAGTAAAACAGTTTTTGACAAGAATTGTGTAACAAATCAAAGATAGAGCCAAAATAGGTTCAGCAACACTCAAATAACAACCCTTCACACATGGGTACCTAGGGCTGGGAACACATAATACTCATATAATAAACATGAGTCTTTTGCAATTAAGAGATAGCTAATAGTGTAGGCAACAAGACAAGGGATTTCAAAGCAACTAATTAAAATATAGTTAAACACATAGGATTAAAGGTGTATAGGGTTAGGAGATAACTGAACAAACACACAATGCATACATAGAAGTATTAACATGATTGAGCAGTGTCGGACATAGGATTAGTATAACTTAGGGTGACAATTGCTTTGTACAACAGGTGCCTACTAGAACTAAGCAGCACATAGGCAAGGATTCAGAACAAAGTGGAGTCACAAAGGAAGTAAACATGTTCATACATAGGCTGATCCTAAAAAGGGTTAGAACATAACTAACATACTAAGCAAAACCAGTTAAATATATGTTGAGAAGAAAACAATAGATAGCAACAAGTTAGCACAGTGATAGACTAAAGCAATAGATGAAACACATTGATTTTGGAACTTGAATTGAAATCAGAACATACCAGTAAAGAGAGTGAACATAAAGTGAAGAATAGAAGAGTATGATAATTAGCCTTGGCTTGCAGCCGACTAACTTAGTAATAATAGCAAGTGATGAAAGAAAGAAGAAGAGATTTTGAGTGTATGAGAGATGTGAGCTAATGTGAGTTCGTGTTTTAATGAGAAGAAGACTGTGTATATATAGCAGTTTAGAAGCTAGGTAAATAAGGTAAGAATCAAATTGTTCAGTAATTATAGAACTCATAATCAATTAGTGTAAAATCAGTCCAATTACTCCCTCAATTAAGGGAGTTAACTTCAAACGGTAAAAGACAGGTAACAAATAAGGAAGGAGATCATATATGGCTGAAATATAACTAAGGAAATAATTCAAGCACAATACAGGTATATAGTAGGCAATTAAGGCTAGGTACATAAGGTTCTAATTAAGGAAATAACATATGAATCAATTAACAGTATAGTCAACCACATAATAAGGCAAGAAAATAATTTAAGGGTCGGAAATCAGAAAGGATATTAACACAGGAAATTAGGGATTCAAAGAATCGAAAAAACTATTTATGGGAAATTACTACAAATTTCTGTTAATGAATGAAATAAATATAATATAGGCAGAGAGAAGCAAAATCAGAAACCCTAATAAGCACAATAGGGTAGAAATCACAGAAAATCAGAACATATTCATGAGAAACAGACATACGAACAAATCAGCAAAGACAAACTCAGAATTATAACATAGTGTTAAAGCTGAGGTTTTAACTTAATAAATTATGATCAAAAGGAAATTTTAACAAAGAGCTCGTTTAAACATAGGAGAATCGGAGAACAACATTAAGAAAAGACCAGAAACATGTTTTGAAGAAGAGTTCCAGAAACCCTAATGGAAAATAAAGCGACGCTTTGAGAAATTGAAAGGGTTTTTCATAAAACAAACGAAAATAGCTCAGAAAAACCCTAGATCTATTACAGATATAAGGGGTACAGTAAAAGAGGTTAGGGGT
The DNA here is from genome assembly GCA_005239495.1 of Nicotiana undulata. NCBI lineage: Eukaryota > Viridiplantae > Streptophyta > Magnoliopsida > Solanales > Solanaceae > Nicotiana > Nicotiana undulata. Next base: position 70,722 of record ML275686.1, read on the forward strand.
TTCTAGAAGATAACCCGGAAAATATAGAAAAGAGATTAGAAACCCATAGAATTAGCCGGAAAACAGGAATATCTTACTCGGTTGAGCCGTGGCGGCCTAAGAATTGTGAGCACAGGCCCAGGGGAGGAGTGAACAACCACTGGTCCCTTGAAGACCTCAGGGAATCAAGAATCCGGTCATGGGAGGAGATCCACTAGGGCTAGGAGTGGTGGTGAGCCACCATAATCAACGGCGAGCCAACAACGGCGGGTGGAAGCCATGGTTAGGCAGAGGGAGTTTGAGAGAATGATAGGGTGTGACGGCGGGTGAGTGATTAGAGAAAGAGGGTTTGGGGGGGGGGGGTTGTTCTTAGGTTAATTTAGGAAAGAACGGATCTGGTCAATTGATCAAAATTGATCAATTACCCATTTTAAAACAGAAATTGGGTCGGGTAGATTTAGGAATTGGGCTTGGAGTATTGGGCTGAGTATAATTAGGTGTTTGGGTTTGTCTAATTAGGCCAAAATTGAAATAGAATAGGCTATTTGTTAAATGCCCAATTCAAATTAGTTAAAATAATTTATAAAATAGCTAGTAATTATATAAAAAAAAATCATGCATAGAAATTAGTTTTAAATGATTGTTTAGTATTTAAAAATACAAATGACTAATTTCTTGTAAGCAATAATATAAAATTATATGCTTGGGCTATAATTGCAAAGTTATTGCAATTATAACCAAAAGATGCCAATTTGGCTAATTATGAAATAATTTAATCTTATTAGGACTCTAAACAATAAATTAAATTAAGGAAAGCTCTTGAAATCATTTGTGATGCAATTTTATAATTATTTATTGAGAATAAAATACTGGACAAATTAATAAAGCTGTAGAAAAATTATGGAAAAATACCAGTTGCTACTAATGTATGATTTTGGAGGTATATATGCAATTTTAAAAAATATTTTTGGAAAAATTGGGTATCAACAGCTGCCCCTCTTTACTTGGAAAGGATGAAAGAGTTGTCGGGTAAAGATATGATGGCCAATTTTGACCGAGCGAAACAGTTTGAGAGATTTAGGCTGCAGCCTGGTTTCTGAGCTGCCTACATATCCCTGGTTTTACAGGAATCAGGCCGTATGTAATTCCGGATTCATCTGCGATATATGCCGGTGAAATCATCACAAGAACGGACGCAACATCTAGGGATGGGTGAATGAACGGTTTATGAGAGAAGTTAGGTTTGATACAGTTGAGGAACTGGAGTGGGATCGCTCCTTCTGGGATAGCCGTTGCTCACCGGGTTACCTGCAAATAAGAGTAATACAAGCGTATATTGTGCATAAATTTAAACATGATACAGGTTCCCATTGGACCATGAAAGCTTTCTTCGGACGGTTAGGGATGATGTCCTTAGACCATGATGTCCTGGGCCATGAATTGTTTGATGAGAGATTTGCAGGCCATGAAATGATGTTCTCGGGCCATGAAGATCGTTCCTGTGAACTATGACGCCTTTGAATAATGATATGAAAATTGAGAGAGATCCTCAGGCCATGACATGGTGTCTTCAGGCTATGAGGATGATTCCGTTAGACTATGGCGCCTTTGGACAAGTTGGCGATATTTCAGCCCATGAAATTCAATAATATGATGTCCACAAGACAAAGCTTAGTCTTGGGAAATAGAGGTCAGAGCTTAACCCGAAAGAAAAGCGAAGTAAATAATGCTTGAGAGACAGCGCTTAGTCTCGGTGAAAAGTAAATTGGAGGCAGAGCTTAGCCTCATGCAATCATGGAGACAAAACTTAGTCTCATGCAAATGAAGGCAGAGATTAGCCTTATGCAGGTGAAGGCATAGATTAGCCTTATGCAAGGGAAGATAGAGATTAGCCTTATGCAAGATGGAGGTAGAGATTAACCTCATGCAAATAGGAAGACAGAGCTTAGCCTTATGCACGTGAAGGCAGAGATTAGCCTTATGCAAGATGGAGGTAGAGCTTAACCTCATGCAGATAGGAAGGCAGAGCTTAGCCTCATGCAAGGGAAGACAGAGATTAGCCTTATGCAAGATGAAGGAAGAGATTAGCCTTATGCAATGGGAAGGCAGAGATTAGCCTTATGCAGATGGAAGGAAGAGATTAGCCTTATGCAAGATGGAGGTGGAGCTTAACCTCATGTAGATAGGAAGGCAAAGCTTAGCCTTATGCAGGTGAAGGCAGAGATTAGCCTTATTCAAGATGGAGGTAGAGCTTAACCTCATGCAGATAGGAAGGCAGAGCTTAGGCTTATGCAGGTGAAGGCAGAGATTAGACTTATGCAAGATGGAGGTAGAGCTTAACCTTATGCAGCTAGGAAGGCAGAGCTTAGCCTCATGCAAGGGAAGACAAATATTAGCCTTATGCAAGATGAAGGCAGAGATTAGCCTTATGCAATGGGAAGGAAGAGATTAGCCTTATGCCGATGGAAGTTAGAGATTAGCCTTATGCAAGATGGAGGTAGAGCTTAACCTCATGCAGATAGGAAGGCTGAGCTTAGCCTTATGCATGTGAAAGCAGAGATTAACCTTATGCAAGATGGAGGTAGAGCTTAAGCTCATGCAGATAGGAAGGCAGAGCTTAGCCTTATGCGGGTAAAGGCAGGGATTAGCCTTATGCAGATAGAGGCAGAGCTTAGCCTCATGCAAAGTGCGGGATAGAGCTTAGCCCCATTCAAGATGAAGGCAGCGGTTAGCCTTATGCAAGGGAATAAATAGCAAATGATAGTGGAATTTCTTAGCTGGTAGCAGACTTTGATATTGCGATTGTTGTGAGAATTGTGACTATGGAGCATGTTTGTTCCTTGTGCTGGTAGCAAATCTCGGCAATTGCAACCTTTTTGCGAATTTTGACTTTGAAGTGTTTATTCTTTGTTCCTGCATCCAAAGAAAAATCGTGAGTTTTGTAGATGGGGAAGGTTGGTTCGTATCCCCGCTGGCATTGCTCGACTCGTTCTACTTGGTCTGATGATCCTGTTTATATCATCAGGGTAGCATTTGCTAAACAAAGCTATTTTTGAAAGCAAGCACACATGATTTTGTAAAGACATAATATAAAATATATTTTAAGAAATTTAGATGAACCAAAGACTTTGACACGGTTCGAAAAGTTGAAACTTCTCATGCTACAGAATTTTGAGGGTCCTCCTAAACATTCTGCCCCAGTTAGATGAATATACGTCTCTGACTGCTGCACATGTTGTGATTGGCTGAACTTGCTTTGGAATTTTGAGGATCCTCCTCAAAATTTTGCCCAGTTTCCAATTGCGGGGAAACTGAGATTTTTATTGAATTATGACCGAACCCATAGGGCTGCCTACATATCCCCTCTTAAACGGGAATCAGGTCGGGCGTAGTTCAATTTGCATCATTTGATAAAAGCATAGAGAGTTACACATAGTATCGTTTTACTGCATCTGAATATATCGGTTTTGGCCAAACTTCTCCGTCCATTTCTGCGAGTATAAGAGCTCCTCCTGTCAATACTCGGTGAACCATGTATGGACCTTGCCAGTTAGGAGAGAATTTCCCTTTGGCTTCATCTTGATGTGGAAAGATCTTTTTCAACACCAGCTGCCCCGGTGTGAACTATCTTGGCTTGACTCTTTTGTTGAAGGCTCTGGTCATTCTGCTCTGATAAAGTTGTCCGTGATACACTACATTCATTATTTTCCCATCTGTGAGGGCTAGTTTCTCATAACAACTCTTTATCCATTCTGCATCACTGAGCTCAACTTCTTGTATGATTCTTAAGGAAGGAATCTCCACTTCGGCAGGGATAACAACTTCCGTACCATAAACCAGTAAGTAAGGAGTTTCCCCAGTTGATGTACGGACTGTGGTGCGGTATCCTAGTAAAGCAAATGATAACTTTTCATGCCACTGTATGTGCTTTTCTATCATATTTCTCAATATCTTCTTGATGTTCTTGTTGACGGCTTATACAACGTCATTCATCTGAGGTCTATAGGCTGTGGAATTCTTGTGCTTGATTTTTAAAGTCTCGCACATGGATTTCATCAGATCACTGTTGGGATTGGATCCGTTGTCGGTGATGATTGACTCTAGAACTCCGAATCGACAGACAATACGGTCGCGGACAAAGTCTGCCACGACTTTCTTAGTCACTGCTTTGTAGGATGCTGCTTTGACCCATTTAGTGAAATAATCAATATCTACTAAGATGAACCTGTGTCCATTTGAGGCTGTAGGCTCGATCGGTCCAATGACGTCCATTCCCCAGACGCCGAATGGCCAAGGCAAGCTTGTTGCATTGAGCTCATTTGGGGGTACCTTTATCATATCTGCATGTACCTGACATCGATAGAATTTCCGAATATACTGGATGAAGTCCGTCTTCATGGTCATCCAGAAATAACCGGCCCTGAGTATCTTCTTGGACAAGACCAAAGCATTCATATGTGGGCCGCAGGTCCCAGCATGTATCTCTTCAATTAGTGTGGAGGCTTCCTTCGCATCAACACATCTCAACAATCCCAGATCGAGAGTTCTTCTGTATAGGGTTCCTCCGCTGTGAAAGAAACTGTTGGACAATCTCCGAAGCGTGCATTTCTGAGTATGATTTTCAAGCTCTGGGTATTTGATGAGTGGTGATTTTACCACTCATTTTAGACTTTTCTCATTAGATTTTGTATTGTTAAATGATAATTTGAGGTCGTTTTTAGTGTATAATTGCTCAATTTTCAGGGAAATGATGCTATGAAGGTTGGTGTTGAATTGGACTGAAAGTTGGACAAAAAGCGGTGAAAATGTGCATAAAGGCTTCAGTGATTCCGCACCTGCGGATTTTTGGACGCAAGAGCGACCTCGCGCCTGCGAGGAATTGTCGCCCCTGCGAAGCTGGCTCAGGCACACAAAACTCGCACCTGCGGAACCGCAGGTGCGACCAAATGTCCGAAATTGCGATGGAACTCAAACCAGCTTAATTTCGCACCTGCGATGGAATTCACGCACCTGCGGAACCGCAGGTGCGACAAAACATCCGCCCTTGCGGAAAAGTGACACAACTCAGATCCCCCACCTGCGAGGAATATTCCCTCCTTGCGGAATCGCACCTGCGATGAATCTTCCGCAGGTGCGGTAGTCGGGCATCAGATTTGGA
>ML275687.1:0-87555 GCA_005239495.1 Nicotiana undulata
ACCTCGATCTGATATAATGGACACCGGCACATCGTGCAACTGGACTATCTCCCGAATATAAATCTGGGCCAGCCTCTATGTAGTATAAGTAGTGGCCAGCGGAATGAAATGCGCCAATTTGGTCAATCTATCCACAATGACCCAAACCGCGTCAACCTTCCGCAAAGTCCGTGGCAACCCAACCACGAAGTCCATAGTGATGCGCTCCCATTTCCACTCAGGAATGGGCATCTGCTGAAACAAGCCTTCTGGCCTCTAGTGCTCGTACTTGACCTGCTGATAATTGAGACACCTAGCCATATACTGCACTATATCCTTCTTCATCCGCCTCCACCAGTAGTGCTGCTTCAAATCACGGTACATCTTCGTCGCACCCGGATGAATAGAATACCAAGAACTGTGGGCCTCTTCTAGAATTCTCTTCCTCAGGCCATCAATATTAGGAACACATAAACGGCCCTGGAGCCTCAAAACACCATCCTCTTCCAAAGTAACCTCCTTTGCCCTGCTCTGGACCACTGTATCCCGAAGCCCTGCAAGGCATGGATCATCAAACTGTCGAGCCTTAATCTCCCCCAACAATGAAGACTGAGCACTACATGAGCCAAAACTCGACGGGGCTCCGAAAGGTCCAATCTCACAAGGCGATTGGCCAAGGACTGAATGTCCAAGGCTAAAGGTCTCTCCTCCGCTGCAATGTAGGCCAAGATACCCATACTCGTCGCCCTCCTGCTCAAAGCATCTGCTACTACATTCGCCTTGCCCTGGTGATATAGAATAGTGAGATCATAGTCTTTTAACAACTCAAGCCATCTCCGCTGCCTCAAATTAAGGTCCCTCTGCTTGAGAAAATGCTGCAAACTGCGGTGGTCAGTGTAGACCTCACATGACACACCATACAAATAGTGGCGCCAAATCTTCAAAGCATGAACAATCTCCGCCAACTCTAAGTCGTGCACAGGATAATTCTTTTCATGAACCTTCAGTTGGCGCGAATCATAAGCAATAACCCTACCATCCTGCATCAACACACATCCCAACCCGACGCGTGAAGCTTCGCAATACACGGTATATATCCCAGAACCGGAAGGAAACGTCTAAATTGGTGCTGAGGTCAAAGCTGACTTGAGCTTATGAAAGATCGCCTCACACTCGTCGGACCACAGAAATGGGGCATTCTTCTGAGTCAATCTGGTCAATGGAGCTGCAATAGCAAAGAACCCTTCCACGAATCGGCGATAATAGCCTGCTAGGCCCAAGAAACTCCTGATCTCTGTAGCTGAAGTAGGACGTGGTCAACTCTAAACCGCCTCAATCTTATTAGGATCAACCTTGATACCTTCTTCGGACACCACATGCCCCAAAACTTCCACGGAATCTAACCAGAACTCGCACTTGGAGAACTTAGCATACATCTTCTGTTCCCGCAAGGTCTGGAGCACAACTTTCAAATGCTGCTCATGCTCACCAAGGCTCCGCGAATAAATAACGATGTCATCAATGAAGACGATGACGAAGGAATCAATATACGACCTTAATACCCTATTCATCATGTCCATGAATGCTGGTGGGGCATTAGTTAAACCAAAGTACATCACCAAGAACTCGTAATGGCCATACCTGGTATGAAATGCAGTCTTTGGAACATCTGAAGCCCAAATCTTCAACTGATGATAACCCGATCTCAAATCAACCTTGAAAAACACATGAGCACTCTGCAATTGGTCAAATAAATCATTGATGCACGGAAGAGGATACTTATTCTTAATAGTAACCTTATTCAGTTGGCGGTAATCAATACACATCCACATAGACCCATCCTTCTTGTTCACAAATAGGACTGGAGCACCCCACGGCGACACACTCGGCATGATGAACCCCTTAGCCAACAACTCCTCAAGTTGCTCCTTTAACTCTTTCAACTCCTTAGGAGCCATACGATACGGGAAAATGGAAATAGGTTGAGTATCTGGAGCTAAATCAATACAGAAATCAATATCTCGATCTGGAGGCATGCCTGGAAGATCTGAAGGAAATATGTCTAAAAATTCTCGTACCACCGGCACTGAATCAATGGTTGAAGACTCGGCGGTGGTGTCCCGCACATAAGCAAGGTAATACAAACAACCCTTCTCGACCATATGCCGAGCCTTTATGAAGGAAATGACTCAACTGGATGCACTAACTGAAGAACCTCTCCACTCTAGCCTAGTTGACTCAGGCATGGCTAAGGTGACTGTCTTGGCATGGTAATCTAACACGGCATGATAAGGAGGTAGACAATCCATGCCTAGGATAACCTCAAAATCAATCATATATAGCAATAAAACATCTACTCTGGTATCGTAACCGCAGAAAGTGATCACACAAGACCGATAGACTCGGTCTACCGCCACAGAATCGCCCACAGAAGTGGACACAAATATAGGAGAACCCAAGGAATCACGAGGGACATCTAGAAAATGATCAAATAGTACTGAAACATATGAATATGTGGATCCTGGATCAAATAGTATCGAATCCTCCCTACCACATACTGAGATAATACCTGTGATTATGGCGTCTGAGGCCACCGCATATGATCTGGTCGGAATGGCATAAAATCTGGCTGAGGCTCCTGAAGACTGAGCTCCCCCAGAATGAACAGGAACTAACTGACCTCCCCCTGACCGCCCCCCTCCCCCTCTAGGATGACCCTTACCTACCCGTCCTCCACCTCTAGGTGGACAGACTGCTGGTGCTGGACCCATAGGCTAATAACCCTACTACACTGCCTTGCCCCGAAGCCTGGGACACTGTCTCTACATATGACCTAGATCTCCACACTCAAAGCAACCTCTAGGTACCATAGCCTGCTGCACCGAAGAGGAAGATCCCTGAATAGCCAAGAAGCGATGTAGACCCTCTGGCATAGCACTGAAATAAGAACCGGAGGATCTCTGGCGAGTGTAGTGACCACTGGGTGAACCCTGAGTGGCTGGAGGATGCTCTGGCATGGCACTGAACCGAGGCCTCGCTGCACCACCTCGAGGAGGTAGTGGAGGTGCTGAATATGGACGCTTGCTGGGCTGACCACCCCCGAACTGACCTCCGCTCCTAGCTGGAGCATCCCTGAAATCCCCTGAGAACCTAGCCCTCTTGTCCCGCTGACCCTGTTCCCTGCTCTTCAACCGATACCCCTCAATCCGTTGAGCTATCTCAACTACAAGCTGGTAAGGAGTACCCATCTCCACCTCTCGGGCCATGGTGGCCCTAATATCAGAATGCAACCCGGCCACAAACCGCCGCACTCTCTCGGCATCGGTAGGCAATATCATAAGTGCATGGCGTGAGAACTCTGAAAATCTGACATCATAATCTGTCACTGTCATCTCCCTGCTCTAGCTGCTCAAACTGAAACCGCAACTCTTCCCTCCAGAGGGTGGAATATATCTGTTTAGAAACACCTGCACGAACTGATCCCAAGTAAGAGGAGGAGAATATGTTGGTCTGCTGAGAATATATGACCGCCACCACCTACGAGCTCTGCCCTGCAACTGAAATGTGGTGAAATCCACTCCATGGGACTCCAAAATCTTCAAGTTGTGCAGTCTGTCCCTGCATCTATCGATGAAATCATGAGCATCCTCATCCCGCTCACCCCCGAACACTGGAGGGCAAAGTCGGATCCATCTATCCAACATCTTCTGCTGGTCACCCTCTGCAACTGGCCTGGGCTCTGGGGCTGCTACCACTGGCTGAACCCCACCAACGGGCGGTGTGCCCGGGGTATGACGTGTTGCTGCTGCCTGACCTGTGGCCTGAGCGGTAGGGGTCTGGACTCCCCCTCTCGCCTGATAAGTAGCAGGGTCGGCTGGAAATAAACCAGCCTGGGACATAGTGTCCATGAATCTCAGCATACGGCCCATGACCTCCTGGAAGCCTGTCACCGTCATGAAATCCACTGGAGCAAGTGCTACTGGAGGCACCTCATCCTGCTCCTCCATAATAGGGTCCTCTGGTGGTGCCACTGGTATAGCTCTGGGATGCCCTCGTCCCCTACCTCGAGCAGGTGCTCTACCCCTGCCTCTACACCGACCTCGGGCGGCGGGGGCAGCGGCATCTCCCGGACCTGAAACATCGTGTGCACGTGTACTCACCATCTGTGAGAGAATAGAAGAATAAGTTTGAGTACATCATAGATTGCACGACAGGATATGAATAAAGGGAAGTTTCCTAATACCCCATATCCTCTTGAAGATAAGTACAGACGTCTCCGTACCGATCTGCAAGACTCTACTGGGCCTGCTCGCGACTCGTGAGACTTACGTGAACCTAGGGCTCTGATACCACTCTGTCACGACCAAAATTTCTAATGTGGGTCGCGATGGCGCCAAACAGCGGGGTTAGGAAAGCCAATATGAATTACACTAGGTGTTACCCTTCCCATTTGATTAAACAAGTCAATATTTACCAATTTTAAAAAATTAAACATGATGATATCTTGATATAAAAATAAAATCATAACACTACATGGCCGAAATAAAGCATATGTATGCCTATACAACCCAAAACCCAAAACATACACTACGTGTGTGCCAAGAACTAGTGTCACGAGTGTCGCGGGCAACTATCAGAATACACAAAGGATAAATATATATACAATCTTGCGGTCTGCATGAATAGACGGGAAACAAAAGTAAATGAAACTCCATGGTGCTGCTGGGGATCTCCAGAGGAAGCAGCTCACCGTGAAGTCAAGTCCGCTACGGTCACTATTAGGATCTGGTCTGATAACCAGATGCACCAGCCTCAGAACCTGTACAGTTAAGTACAGAAGTGCAGCATGAGTACATATTAAAATAAATATTTACCCAGTGAGTATCCCGTCTAATCTCGAAGAAGTAGTGACGAGAGGTTGACTTGACACTCACTAAGGTCCAGCAGCATGATATAACAAAGATAAAATAACGCAGTAGGCGTGTAAGATAGTGAGTAGCAATTATGTATAAAGGACAAAAATCCAAGAAAATGCTAGAACAAAAACAGTGGCCACTTCCTTTCCCAAAGATATCTCATACAAGTAAAAATCCATAAAAACAATGTCAAATAATCATGCCCACACACGAATATGACAACCGGCCGGAGTCATAAGGAAAGAATAGCTATGCACTGCCGGGGATCGACCGGCCCGTCCCAAAAGTGCATGTTTACCATAATCATAAGTACGCACTGCCGAGGATCGATCGGCCCATCCCAAAAATGCATCTTTCAATATAATCATATCATATCATAGTACAATTTCGCCCATGCACTGCCGAGGATCGAACGGCCCGTACCAAGAGTGCATTCTAAATTATATCATCTCTGTGCACTGCCGGGATCGACCGGTCCCGTCCCAAAAGTGCACCTTTCAATCCGTTGTGGCATACGGCCTGCTCCCGTAAGAGTAGGGGAAATCACACATCGCTCGCGGAATGTAAATTACAAAGCGGTCACATGCACACACAATACCTTATGAAACTTACCTTCCATAACAAATTCCTTTCGATTCAACAATTTCCGTAAAGCCTCAGAGGAACAATACTATTAAAAACATGATCTCATAGTACATATGGCGTCACAATGAATCATATAAAGCATTACAAGGAAGCATATATGGCATTACAAGGAAGCATATAAGACATGATGTGGGCCTAACTACCCGGTAACAATGATAGCCGCTACGTATGGACTCTCGTCACTTGGTGCGTACGTACCCCCAAACAATTTACTCATAGCATATACATCACCTATGGGGACAATTCCCTCTTACAAGGTTAGAAATGAGACTCACCTTGTGTCGAATCTACCCTCGGACCACAATTGCGCCCGAAACTACGAACTCTACACCCGAGGACTCGCAACTAGCCAAAAGGTGTACAATTAAATCAATGCATGCACAATGTGGGAAATTATCTTAGTTATTCAATAAAATCGCTATTCTTGAAGAATTCCAAAATTCCAACCCCGGTCCCGCATGTTCAAATTCTGAAACTTCTCGAAGGGATCACTCACCCATAGCCTAAGGATCATTAAGGTGTGATTTATACTTGAATTCATGGCCTAAAATGGAAAATCACAAAATCCTCAAGAGCCCTAAAATTACTACCTAATTCCATGATTTTGGATAATTTAGTACGGAATTTAACTAGGAATTGATGTTTGAAACTAGTAAAACCATGGAATTTACTTACCTCAATAACAGTGGTGGAAGGTTCCTTGAAGAGCTCTTTAAAGACTCGAGGAGGAAGATGAAAATGGAGGAAATAGGCTAAGTCCCGTATTTAATAAAACTGCCCAGGTATTCCTTCACTGCGATCGCGACAAGGGCCCTACGATCGCGAAGGCCAACTGGCCAGACCTCTGCGATCGCGGCAGAGGTCCTGCGATCGCGAAGAGTAACTGTGCCCCGGCCCTGACTTGACACTATGCAATCGCGAGAATGGGGTTGCGATCGCGAAGGCATTGAGTCCAGCCTTCCACGATCGCGAAGGCCAAGGGCCCAACCTTCCGCGATCGTGAAGAGGATGTTGCGCGAAGAACAATCAGCAGCCCAGCCAAATTCCTTCTCCCCGATCGCGACCCACCTTCTGCGATCGCAAAGAAGGAAACCAGACAGCAAAAATCTGGTTTTTCCAACTTAGCTCTTGGGGGTCCAAAACTCAGCCGAGCCTCTTGGTACCCCGTCCAAAAGCACCGGCAAGTCTGTATTCATGATACGGACTCGCTCGAACTTCCGGAACGCGAAAAACAACAACGAAACTCAGAATTCAACCCCAAAACCAAAGTGAATCAAGCTTAAGAACTTAAGATTCTAGAATTCATTTCAATACGCCGAACCGGCCTATACTACTCGGAATGATTTCAAATTTTGCAGACAAGTCATAAATGACGTAACGAGACTATTCCCAGTCTCGAAATTTCATTCGGACCTCGGTAACATAAAAACATGTTCCAAACCAAATTTCAATTTCTATGAAAATCCTCAAAACTTCATTAACTCTCAATTTCCCTTTTTGATCCGAAACCCGTCAAATCAAGTCCGTTTCTTACCAAATTTTCACAGATAACTTAAATAACACATATTGAACCTGTTTCGGGTTCCGAAACCATAATACAGGCCCGACAGCACAGGTTTCACATCGAGGTTCATTTTCATAAGCCTTTATTATTTTCAGAAAACAATTTTCTTAAAAAATTCATTTCTCGGACTTGGGTCCTCAGAATTCGTTTCCGGGCATACGCCCAAGTCCCATATTTTCCTACGGACCTTTCGGGAGCGCCAGATCACGGGTCCGGGTCCGTTTACCAAAAATGTTGACCAAAGTCAACTTTATTCAATTAATTATCATAAATTCAACTCTTTATCAAGTTTCCACATAAAGGCTTCAAAGCTACGCGGTCGGGCTGTGCACGCACATCGAGGTAAGATTAATGGAGGCTTCCGGGGCCTCAAAACACAGTCATAATTAAATTTAAATAAGATGACTTTTTGGGTCATCACAATCCCAAAATACACCCCCGGCCCACATGCTCGGATTCCGGAAATTTTCGAAGGAAACACTTACCCATAACCTAAGAATCGTTAATATATGATTTTTGTGTGATTTCATAACCAATTCCATGGTAATTCCCTCATTTTATAAAAATCTAGATTTTTACCCTAAACCTTGGTTTCTACTAATTAAGAGGTTAATTTACCTAGGAACTCATGTATTAAACTAACATTAGAGTAGAAATCACTTACCTTTCAGTAGCTAGGTCGATTGGCTCCTTCCCAAGCTCTCAAAGTCGACTATGGAGGAAGGAAATGAAGAAAAATGGTTCTTTCCCGTATTTTAAAAGACCTCATTACCTACAGGGTTTCCACACCTACGGTCTCGCGCCTACAAGAAAAGACTCACACCTGCGGAAGAGGGGCAAGGGGCCTGGGCTCGCACCAGCGAAACTGAGTCTGCACCAGCGGCTCCGCTTCTGCGGATTTTGGTCCGCACCTACGTCGACTTGGCTGCCTCAATTGGGGCCGCACATGAAAAGCAATGACCGCAGAAGCGGTCTCGCACCTGCGACTGGGCAACCGCAGGTGCGGTCACACCAGACCAGGTGCACCAGCAGCTATTGCTGCTTGCTTTTTTGGGCCTCGTTTGATGCCCGAATGGCACCTGGGTCCACCCGAACCCCCGTCCAAATATACCAACAAGTCCCAAATCATAATACGGACATGATCGAGCCTTCAGAACACTCAAAACAACGCTAAAACTCCAAATCACACCTCAAAACCCCTAGAATCAAACTTAAGAACATTAAGTTCTTGAATTCGCTAACAATGCGCCAAACCGACCTATACTACTCGGAATGACCCCAAATTTTTCAACAAGTTATAAGTGACATAACGGAACTATTCACGATCTCGGAATCCCGTTCGGACCTCGATAACAAAAAACACGTTCCAAACCTCAATTTGAACTTAAGGAAACTCTATTTTCGCTATTGGGCGCCGAAACGCTCCCGGGTCATCCAAAACCCGTTCCGAACACACGCCCTAGTCCGAAATCATCATACGAAGCTACCGGAACCGGCAAAACTCGATTGCAAGGTCGTTTACTCAAAACATTGACCGAAGTCAAACTTGGCCTTAAAGGCCAACATTAAGGAACTAAGTGTTCCTATACCATTCCAAACTCTTCCAAATCCCGGACCACTCGTCCCCATATGTCATAAATCATAAAAAGCAACTACAGGAAGTCTCATTTAGGGGAACGAGGCCCTAGAACGCAAAATAACCGGTCGGGTCATTACATTCTCCTCATCTTAAACAAACGTTCATCCTCGAACGGGTCTAGAATCATACCTGAAGTGATGAATAACTGTAGATATCGGCTTTGCATGTCCTCCTCGGACTCCCAAGTTGCCTCATTGTCTGATTGGCCCTTCCACTGGAACTTTACGGCCGAAATCCTCTTGGACCTCAGCTTTCGATCATGCCTGTCAATAATAGCAATTAGCTCCTCCTCGTAGCCCAACCTCTCATCCAACTGAATGGTGCAGAAATCAACCACATGAGAGAAGTCGGCGTGGTATCTCTGGAGCATGGATACATGAAAGACCGGATGAATTCCTGATAAACTGGGAGGTAAAGCAAGCTCATAAGCAACCTCCCCAACTCGCCTCAATATCTCAAAAGGACCTATAAACCTTGGGCTCAACTTTCCCTTCTTACCGAACGTCATAATACCCTTCATCGGCGAGACCTTCAACAGAACCTTGTCTCCCTCCATAAATGATACGTCACGTGCCTTTTGATCCGCGTAACTCTTCTGCCTGGACTGTGTTGTGCGGAGCCTCTCCTGAATCAACTTAACCTTCTCTAAAGCATCTTTCACCAAGTCAGTGCCATATAACTTAGGCTCGCCAGGCTCAAACCACCTGATAGGAGAACGATATCTCCGACCATACAAAGCCTCAAATGGAGCCATCTCGATGCTGGACTGATAACTATTATTGTAAGCAAACTCGGCCAATGGCAATAACTGGACCCACTGACCTCCAAAGTCAATCACACATGCCTTGAGCATGTCCTCCAATATTTGAACTGTCCACTCCGACTGACCATCGGTCTGAGGGTGAAATGCTATGCTGAGATCTATCTGGGTGCCCAACTCACTATGCAATGCTCTTTAGAAGTGTGAGGTGAACTGAGGACCTCGATCTGATATAATGGACACCGGCACATCGTGCAATCGGACTATCTCCCGAATGTAGATTTGGCCCAACCTCTCAGAAGTATAAGTAGTAGCTACTGGAACAAAATGCGCCGATTTGGTCAACCTGTCCACAATGACCCAAACTGCGTCAACCTTCCGCAAGGTCCGAGGCAACCCAAACACGAAGTCCATCGTGATGCGCTCCCACTTCCACTCAGGAATGGGCATCTGCTGAAGTAGGACTCCTGGCCTCTGGTGCTCATACTTGACCTGCTGGCAATTAAGACATCTAACAACATACTTCACTATGTCCTTCTTCATCCGCCTCCACCAGTAATGCTGCTTCAAATCACGATACATCTTCGTAGCACCAGGATGAACAGAATACCGTGAATTGTGTGCCTCCTTTAGAATCCTCTCCCTCAGGCCATCAACATTAGGAACACATAAACGGCCCTGAAGTCTCAGAACATCATCCTCGCCAATGGTAACCTCCCTAGCACCACCCTGAACCACTGTCTCCCGTAGCTCTGCCAAGCACGGATCATCAAACTTCCAGGACTTAATCTCTCCCAATAACGAAAACTGAGCAACCACATGTGCAAGAACACGGCGAGGCTCTGAAAGGTCCAACCTCACCAGGCGATTATCAAAGGAATGAATGTCCAAGGCTAGAGTTCTCTCCTCTGCTACAATATAAGCCAAACTACCCATACTCTCCGCCTTCCTGCTCAAAGCATCTGCTACCACATTTTCCTTGCCCGGATGATAAAGAATGGTGATATCATAATCCTTCAACAACTCAAGTCATATGTGCTGCCTCAAATTTAGATCCTTTTGCTTGAACAAGTGCTGCAAGCTGCGGTGGTCTGTATAAACCTCACAAGACACCCCATACAAGTAGTGCCTCCAAATCTTAAGAGCAGGAACGATCGTCGCCAACTCCAAATCGTGCACCGGGTAATTCTTCTCATGATCCTTCAGCTGGCGCGAAGCATATGCAATAACTCTCCACTCCTACATCAACACACATCCCAATCCAACGCGGGAAGCATCACAATATACTGTACACATCCCAGAACCGAAAAGTAATATTAAAACTGGTGCTGAGGTCATTGCTGTCTTGAGCTTCTAAAAGCTCGCCTCTCACTCGTCGGACCATCAGAACGGGGCATTTTTCTGAGTCAAACTAGTCAGTGGGGCTGCAATGGAATAAAAGCCCTTCACAAATCGGCGATAATAACATGCTAGACCCAAGAAGCTCCTGATCTCTGTAGCTGAAGTAGGACGCAGCCAACTCTGAACTGCCTCAATCTTCTTAGGATCATACATGATACCCTCTCCGGATACCACATGTCACAAGAATGCCACGGAATCCAACGAGAACTCACACTTTGAGAACTTAGCGTAGCTTCTGTTCTCGCAAGGTCTGGAGCACAACTCTCAAATGCTTCTCGTGCTCGCCCAGGCTACGTGAGTAAATCAGAATGTCATCAATAAATACAATGACGAAAGAATCAATGTACGGCTTGAACACCCTGTTCATCAAGTCCATGAATGTTGTTGGGGCATTAGTCAAGCCAAAGGACATCACCAGGAACTCATAATGGCCATATCTCGTACGGAAAGCAATCTTCGGAATATACGAATCCCGAATCTTCAACTGATGATACCCCGATCTCAAATTAACCTTAGAAAACCCTCGAGCACCCTACAACTGGTCAAAAGAATCATCGATACGCGGCAACGGATACTTATTCTTAATGGTGACCTTTTTCAACTGGCGGTAGTCTATACAAATCCGCATAGGCCCATCCTTCTTCTTCACAAATAGCACTGGAGCACCCCAAGGAGAAACACTCGGCCTGATAAACCCCTTAGCCAACAACTCCTCAAGATGATCCTTCAATTCCTTCAATTCTTTCGGAGCCATACGGTACGGGGTAATAAAAATAGGCTGGGTGTCTGGGGCTAAATCAATATAGAAATAAATATCACGATCTGGAGGCATGCCTGGAAGGTCTGAAGGAAATACATCAGCAAACTCTCGAACCACTGGCACTGAATCAATCGTCGGAGACTCTGCGGTGGTGTCCCATACGTAAGAAAGATAGGCCATACAACCCTTCTCGACCATATGTCGAGCCTTCATGAAGGAAATAACTCGACTGACTGCACTAACTGAGGAACCTCTCCACTCCAGCCTAGGCAACTCGGGCATGTCTAGAGTAACTGTCTTGGTATGGAAATCTAGAATCGCATGATAGGGAGATAGCCAGTCCATGCCTAGAATAACCTCAAAATCAACCATATTGAGAAATAGGAGGTCTGCTCTAGTCTCGAACCCACAGAATGCAACCACACAAGACCGATAAATCTGGTCTACTACCACAGAATCACCCACAAGAGTGGACACATAAATAGGAGTACCCAAGGACTCGCGAGGAACATCCAGGAAATAAGCAAATAGGGCTGATACATAAAGCACCCCATTTCCCCCCTAAATGCCCTACTCTTGTAACATCTCAAGTTGTGCCATATTTGTGTATGTTGTGATTATTTGGGTAATGTGCAACTCCTTCAAGTAAGCTAAAGTATGTGCAATTGATGTGATAGCTAAATGGCATGCAAGTTGTGGTGTTAACTGAATTATATATAACATGTTGAAGTAATTGAGTTATATACGATTTGATGAGAAGACTGAATTATGTGAAAGTTGTTGGAGTAATTGAAAATGTGTGAAATTGGTTAAAAATGTGTTTCGGGGGCTCTCGAACAAGTAGATAGGCCTAATTACAAGGGAAACTCTGGCAAAACATTTCAGAAAATATCGGAGTTAGTGAAAATTTGGGGGTAGCATACTGTGTTTCCAAAAAAAATGAAAAATGATTCCCCGATCCTCATTCCAGGACGAATGATTTTAAGTGGGGGAGGATGTAAAGACTCATAAAATTTCATGTCTAAAATAATGCCCGAATAGGTCCATGTGTTGTTATAACTGAAGAATGTCTTAAAAAACGGACCCTTTTGAGAAATAAAGTACCACGGGACTTAAAAGATAAAATTTTCCAGAATTGCGCAGATCTGCGGTGCACTATGCAATCGCGGATAAGGTATGCGTACCGCATAGTGGTCGCATACCTGGACAACCTTCTATCCAATTTGAGGACAGCTATGCGGCCCAAGATGTGATCGCATTTTGGGAATGCGGACCGCATAGCTGTCGCATCCTTGCACCTCCATTTTCGCGGAGGAGGTTATACGACGCATTATGCGATCGCATAACATGTATGAAAACCGCATAATGGTCGCACACCAAGGCAATCCGATTCCCCTTTTTTGCCCATTTGAGGGACAACTATGCGACAGGAATGCGGACCACATAGCAGGACGCATCTCCTGCTTCAGGGCCCTTTTAATTTCTAATTTTGCACCCCACCCCCAGTTTAATAAAACACCCATCCCCATCATTTTTAAGATGCATCTGAACAAAATAGAGAGAAGTGAGAGTGGATTCTAGAGAGAGAAGTCCCCATCATCCCCAAATTCTTCAAACATCACTCAGGTCTGGAAATTATCGAGTAATCTTCATCTTCTTCACTATAAGAGGTAAGTCCCCACCCCATTTCCTTTTAATTCTCAGGTTTTAGCTAAAACGGGGTCGAACACATGAGTTTATTGTGAAAATAAGAGATAAGACTTGCATGCATGTGAATAATCTTCTATAACCTAGTAAAGGGAAGCTAGTTAAAGTAACCGTTCACTAAAAAGGGTTTAGTTAAGCTAAGGGACCACATGGTATTTGGTAAAATGCTCAAATAAATTCAAGATTCCTAATTCTAAGTGAAATATGTCACGTTGTGGACTAGATTGACGGTGTTAGGCGATTCGGTGAATTGTGATAGATATTAAAGGGGAATTTTGACTCGAGGTATGTATGGAAAACTTTAATCTTTGTAGAGTCACCTTGTTCGTGTCCGAACACTCGGTATGAATTTCTTGCTTGAGCCTATATGAATTGATTTTCCGGCTGTGTTGAGATGTAAGGTTTCATTCTCTGATTTTTCTTAGTCGATTACCATGCTAATTGAGATTGTGAAGGATGAATTCTCTGTGCTTATCCTATCATGTGTAAGGCTCGTTAAACGTTCGAAAATGTCAATATAGGTGCATGTGCTACTAAATGAAAGAATGTTAACGTACCCTAATGTGCGAACGTATCTAATTGCAAAAGGCCGTGTGTGGCAAATGATGAAAAGGAATTTTGGATTGATGTAATTGAGTTAAATAATTATGGCAACACCATGTATGAATCACTGTTTGGTAAGGATCACTGTGCCTTGATTTCACATAGTTGTTGGTTCATATGAACTTATGCTCTTGATGATGAAAATCCTTGTGATTTAATTGTTGGTTGTTGTTGCTATCAAATGTGATTGTACGGTGGGATCGGGTTGCACGCCGCAACACGAAGTAATAAGGGTGGAGAGGTAATAAGGGTGAAATGTGATTGTACGGTAGGATCAGGTTGCGCGCCGCAACACGAAGTAATAAGGGTGGAGAGTTAATAAGGGTGAAATGTGAACAGATGAACAATTGAAATGAGTAACCGTGAAATCTTCATTTGTGATTTTCTGTATACTTGTGTAATACTTGTGTGGTTACCCTGACTGTCTTCCAATTGTGTATTATTTGATTTTACATAGAATAAACTTTGTTCATACATACTAGTACTATTCAACGGTATTAACGTCCCTTTTGCCGGGGGCGATACATCTTTTATATGGATGTAGGTGGTTCCATAGCAGGTAGCTCAGCCCGTCGTTAGTGGTGCCTCCTCTTCATCTTTTCAGCTGTTCTGGTGAGCCCCATTTCCTCTCAAGGCCGTGTGTGGACTATATCATTCTCTTTTGCTTATGTTGTAAAAAGGTATAGTCGGGGCCTTGTTACCGGCAAGTTTATGTAAAAATCCTAGTACTCTTAGAGGCTCCGTAGACATTGTGTGAGTTGTATAGATGTATATTTTGGGCGGTAGTTGTACTCACTCGAAATTGTGGATCGTATCGGAAATGTTGTATGTAACTTGTATGTTTTGGATTATCAATTTTTTAAAGTTAAAAGAGGAAAATGAATATATGTTATAAATCGTACTTTGAATCTAAATTGGCTAAGTCATATGGAATAATGTATGTTATGAACACGGGGTAACGCGTTGGGTAGGAAAGCCAATCCAGGTCCGCTTGACCGGGTTCATCCAGTTAGGCACCGATCTCATCCCTCGGTTTTAGGGCGTGAAAACAGTCATTCATGGATTGCTTCACTAGTTACCATCAGATCTGGACGGATGAGGGAGATGCTGAGAAAACGGCTTTCATTAAGCCGTGGGGAGTATACTGTTATAACATGATGTCGTTTGGCTTAAAGAATGTCGGGGCCACCTATATGAGAGTTATGACCACTATCTTCCACGATATGATACAAAAGAAGATTGACGTATATGTGGATGATGTTATTATCAAGTCCAAGAAAGCTACTGACCACATAGAAGATCTGAGGAAGTTCTTCAATAGGTTGTGGAAATACCATCTGAAGCTAAACCCTGCGAAGTGTGCATTCGGGGTTCCTGCTGGGAAATTGCTCGGGTTCATTGTCAGTCGTCGAGGGATAGAATTGGATCCGTCAAAGATCAAAGCCATCAAGAATTACCACCGCCAAGGAACAAGAAAGATGTGATGAGTTTCCTGGGACGCCTTAACTACATCAGTCGGTTCATAGCACAATCTACAATTATATGTGAGTCGATCTTCAAGATGCTGAAGAAAGATGTTGAAACTAAATGGACCAAGGATTGTCAAAAAGCCTTTGACAGGATTAAGGAATACTTGTCAACACCGCCAGTCTTGGTACCACCTGAGCTAGGTAGACCTTTCCTACTCTACCTTGCAGTGTTAGATGGAGCTTTCGGTTGTGTTTTGTGGAAGCACGATGAAACAGAAAGAAAATAGCAGGCTATTTATTATCTGAGCAAGAAGTTCACTCCATACGAGGCGCGGTATTCTCTACTGGAACGTACATGTTGTGCTCTAACTTGGATTGCCCAGAAGCTGATGCATTACTTTTGTGCCTACACCACATATCTCATATCAAGGATAGATCCCTTGAAATACATCTTTCAAAAGCCCATGCCCACTGGCAAGCTGGCCAAGTGGCAAATCCTGTTGAGTGAATTCGACATTGTCTATGTGACTCAGAAAGCAGTCAAGGGACAAGCGTTAGAAGACCACCTTGCTGAGAACCCTGTAGATGGAGAATATGAACCCTTGAAAAACATATTTTCTCGATGAAGAAGTATCATTCGTAGGAGAAGACATTGCGGAATCCTATGACGGCTAGAGAATATTTTTGGATGGAGCGGCAAATTTCAAAGGAGTCGGCATTAGAGTTGTCCTGATTTCGGAAATTGGTCAACATTATCCGGTATCTGCTAAACTCATATTCCCCTGCACCAACAATATGGCGGAATATGAAGCCTGCATCTTAGGGCTCACCATGGACATTGACATGAATGTTCAGGAGCTGCTAGTAATTGGTGACTCGGACTTGCTTATACACCAAGTACAAGGAGAATGGGCTACTAAGAATTCCAAGATAATGTCATATCTGCACCATGTGCAGGAATTGAGAAAGAGGTTTGTGAAGATAGAATTTCAGCACGTCCCCAGAATCCAGAACGAGTTCGCCGATGCATTGGCCACTCTGTCATCAATGATACAGCATCAAGATAAAAACTTCATCGACCCTATTCCGGTGAAAATCCATAGCCAGCCGGCTTACTGTGCCCATGTTGAAGAAGAAGCAGACGAAAAGCCGTGGTTTTATGACATCATATATTTGTCAAAGGGAGAGTACCCAGAGCTTGCAAATCATGCTTAGAAACGCACGCTTCGGAGATTGTCCAACAACTTCTTTCACAATGTAGGAATCATGTACAGGAGGACTACCGATTTAGGATTATTGAGATGTGTTGATGCAAAGGAGGCCTCCAAGCTACTTGAGGAGATTCATGCCAGGACCTGTGGCCCACACATGAACGGTTTTGTTTTGGCTAAGAAGATACTCAGAGAAGGTTATTTTTGGATGCCTATGGAAACAGACTGCATCCAGTACGTCCAAAAATTCTACCGCTGTCAGGTACGCGCAAATATGATAAAGGTACCTCCAAACGAGCTCAATGCAACAAGCTCTCCATGGCCGTTCACCGCTTGGGGAATGGACGTCATTGGACCGACCGCATCCAACGGGCACAGGTTTATCTTGTTAGAAATTGATTATATCACTATGTGGGCCGAAGTAGCATCCTACAAATCAATGACTAAGAAAGTCATGGCAAACTTTTTTCGCGACCGCATTGTTTGTCGGTTCGGAGTTCCAGAATCAATCATCACCGACAACGGTTCCAATCTCAACAGTGACCTGATGAAAGCTATGTGTGAGACTTTCAAGATCAAGCACAAGAATTCCACAGCCTACAGACCTCAGATGAATGGAGCCATAGAAGCCTCCAATAAGAACATCAAGAAGATATTGAGGAAAATGATAGAAAAGCACAAACAATGGCATGAGAAGTTATCATTTGCTTTACTAGGATATCGCACCACAGTCCGCACATCAACCGGGGTAACCCCTTACATGTTGGTTTATGGTACCGAAGTTGTCATTCCTGCCGAAGTTGAGATTCCATCCTTAAGGATCACACAAGAAGCTGAGCTCAGCGATGTAGAATGGGTAAAGAGTCGTTACGAGAAACTAGCCCTCAAAGACGGGAAAAGGATGAATGCAGTATGTCATGGTCAACTTTATCATAATAGAATGACCAGAGCTTTTAACAAAAGAGTCAAGCCTAGACAGTTCGCACCAGGGCAGCTGGTGTTAAAGAAGATCTTCCCACATCAAGATGAAGCCCAAGAGAAATTCTCTCCCAACTGGCAAGGTCCATATATGGTTCATCGAGTGTTGACAGGAGGAGCTCTTATACTTGCAGAAATTGACGGAGAAGTCTAGCCAAAGCCAATCAATTCAGATGCAGTCAAACGCAATTATGTGTAAACCTTTATGCTTTCTCAATGATGTAAATTGAACTACGCCTAACCTGATTCCCATTTAAGAGGGGATACATAGGAAGCCCTATGGGTTCGGTCACAATTCAATACAAATTTTATTTCCCCCACAATTGGAAACTGGGCAGAATTTTGAGGAGGACCCTCGAAATTCTGAAGCAAGTTCAGCCAATCGCCGCATGTGCAACAATCAAAAGTGTCAATCCATCAAACTGGGGTAGAATTTTGAGAGGGACCCTCAAATTTCCGTAGCAGGAGAGGTTGCAATGCCTTGAACCGTGCCTCGTTCATCGGTTCATCTAAACTATTTTAAAATATATGTTTATAATATATCTTTGCAAATCATGCATACTTGCTCTTGAATACAACACTATTTAGCAAACGCTACCCCGATGATATGAACGGTATCATTAGTTCAAGCTGAACGAGTCAAGCAAAGCCAGCGGGAATGCGAACAAACCTTCCCCATTTACAGAACTCACGATTTTTCTTTGGATGCATGCACAAAGATTGTTGTAACGACCTGACCGGTCGTTTTGCGTATTCGGACCCCGATTCCCCAAATAATACTTCCCGTAGCGGCTTATCATGATTATTGACTTGCGGGGACGGGTGGTTCGGGACTTGGAAGTGTTTGGAATAGTATAGGAACACTTGGTTCCTTAAGGTTGGCTTTTAAAGCCAAGTTTGACTCCGGTCAAAAATTTGAGTAAATGACTTCGGAATCAAGTTTCGACGATTCCAGTAGCTTTGTATGATGGTTTCGGACTTGTACGTATGTCCGAAATGGGTTTTGGATGACCCAGGAGCATTTCGATGCCAAATAGCAAAATAGAGTTTCCTTAAGTTTGAAATTTGGTTTGGAACGTGATATAATGTTATCGAGGTCCGAACGAAATTCTGAGACCGGGAATAGTTCCGTTATATCATTCATGACTTGCCTGAAAAATTTGGTGTCATTCCGAGTAGTATAGGTTGGTTCAGCGCATTGAAACCGAATTCAAGAACTTAGAAATTCTTAAGTTTGATTCTAGGGGTTTTGAGGGGTGATTTTGAGATTTGACGTTGTTTTGGGTCTTCAGAAGGCTCGAGCGAGTCTGTATTATGATTTAGGACTTGTTGGTATAATTGGATGGGGGCTCGGGTGGGCCCAGGTGCCTCCCAGACACCACACGCGACCAAAAACAAGCTGAAAATGCAGCTGGTGCACCTAATGTGGTGTGACCGCAGGTGCGGTTGCCCAGCCGCAGGTGTGGGACCGCTCCTGCAGTTCCAGCCTCGCAGGTGCGGGAATTTCGCAGGTGCAGATTAAATTCCGCAGGAGCGGAACCGCAAGTGTGGTCTCCAACTCCGCAGGTGCGAGCCCAGTCTTTCCCGTCCGACTCCGCAGGTGCGAGCTCCATCTCGCAGGCGCGAGACCGCAGGTGCGGAACCCCTGTAGGCCAGGCAGTGCACTTTCACTTAAACACGGGATTTCCTTCATTTCTTCCATTTTTCACCACCATTGAAGACTTGAGAGCTTGGGAAGAACTCTCCACCACCTAGGTACTAAGAGGTAAGTAAATTCTATTTAATTGTTAGATGTTTACACCAAAACTTAGGTAGATTAACATTTAAATAGTGGAAATGAAAGGGGTTAGAGTGAAAACCTAGGGTTGATGAACTTTAGGGAATTTCACCACTTTTCTACCATGAAATCATATAAAAATTATATATTAATGACCCTTAGGCTATGGGTGAGTGTTATCTTCGAAAATTTCCGGAATCCGAGCATGTGGGCCCGGGGGTGTATTTTAGAATTTCTTCAAGAATAGTGAATTTACTAAATAAGTAGGAGAATTTCCATACCTTGAGCATGCATTGACGTATTTATATATCATTTGACTAGTTTCGAGTCCTCGGGTGTAAGATTTGGAGTTTCGAGCGCGTTCTTGACCTGGAAGTTGATTCTACGCGAGGTGAGTCTCCTTTCCAACATTGTAAGAGGGAATTGTCCCCATAGGTAACTGTAAACGATTGAGTTTGTCCTTATTCGCGGGGGCTACGTACGCGCAAAGTGACGAGAGCCCGTGCGTAGCTACTACGCTGTTGTGTCGGGTAGAATTTAGGACTTCACAAGCATGCCTCTACGTGCCTTACCTGTATCCTTACTTGTGTTCCTAGTTGCTTATTACCCTTGAAATTAACATGAGAATTTCGGAAGCTATGTGTAAGTTTGAGTGTTTAAATTCCTGAATTAAAGAATAATCCATGATAAATTCCTGAATTTCCTGATAATTCTGTGTATGTCTACGAGCACCCGTGTCGCATGTATAATTCGTGAGCGGGGTAGCCTTATATTTATGTCAACCGCGTCGCATGATCGATTCGCGAGCGGGGTAATAGATGCATCTATGGTTCATGTCGCTCGACCCTCGATAGTGCACATTTAAATTTTTGCGCCGCTTCGGCCGTACGCCTCGGCATATTATATGCTATGTGCTTGATTAAGAGTCTTATTATTATTCTTACCAATTAAATTGTTCTGTGAGAAAGAAACTTGTGATTTTTGTTAAATATTGTTACTTGGCCCTTGCAGGAAGATCGTTATCTTTATATACTGATGTTTCATGTCTACTTGCCTTCCATAAATGTTATTACTGTTTAGATTCATTAAATCATATTATTGATGACGACCCTAGTGAGTAACACGTCTACCTCTTGTCACTACTTCTTCGAGTTTAGACGGGATACTCACTGGGTACATATTTGATTATATGTACTCATGCTACACTACTGTACTTAATTGTACAGGTTTTGAGGTTGTTGCACCTGGTCACCATTCGGTGTTCGTCGCTGAGAGTACTACCGGGATTTGACTACACGGTGAGCTGCTCTTCGTGGCGTTCTGCAGCTGCACTGTGGAGTTTCTATTATTTTTGGGATATTTCTTTCTACCCCCCCCCCCTCTTTCAGACAGTTGTACATTCATTTTGTCTATTTGTATATTCCACTAGTCGCCTGTGGACTTGTGACACTAGGTCTTGGCACACGTAGTTGATTAACTATTTTTATACTACTCTGTTTTACGCTGGCAAACGATTTTGAGTTACTTTAAAATACATTTCCTCACTTCCTCACTTTCATTTAAGGACTTAAATTAAAACTGGATAAGTATTCGAACATCTCATTTGTTTAAGTAATTTCGTTAGTAACTAGTGTTGGCTTACCTGACTTCGGTGTCGGGCACCATCACGACCTGAGTAGGAATTTGGGTCGTGACAACATGGTATCAGAGCTCTAGGTTCTCGTAGGTATCACAAGTCACAGGCAAACCTAGTAGAGTCTTGCGGATCGATACGGAGACGTTTGTATTTATCTTCGGGAGGCTACAGGGCATTAGGAAAATCTCTCTTTATTCTTATTCTATCGTGCAGTCGATGGTCTTACTAAATTTCACTCTTCTACTCTCTCACAGATGGTGAGGACTCGTGCAGCTGATATTCCAGGCTCGGGAGATGTCGCTACCCCCACAGTCTGAGGCCGTGGTAGAGGCTGGGGGAGGGCACCGGCCCGAGGTAGGGTATGGGGGCGTCCCAGAGTTACTCCATTAGCACCCCCAGAGGATCCTATCCCTGAGGAGCAGGGTGAGGTGCCCCCAGCAGATCCAGCTCCGATAGGTTTAATGACTGCACTAGGCTTCCAGGAGGTCATGGGTCGTATCATGCGAGTCATGGATAGTATGACTCAGGCTGGTTTATTTCCAGCGGATCCTGCTATATCTCAGGCGGGAGGGGGAGTTCAGACCCCTACCACCCTGGTCGCGGGTCATACATCGGCAGTATATCAGACTCCGGGTACTCTGCCCACGGGTGGAGCACAGCCAGCGGTAGCACCTAAGCTTAGACCAATAGCTAACGGCGATCCGCAAAAGCAACTTGATAAGTGGACTCGGTTGCACCCTCCTTTCTTCGGGGTAGAGAGGGGCGAGGATGCCCAGCATTTTATTGATAGGTGCAGGGATAGGCTGCACAACATGAGGATCTTGGAGTCCCACGGAGTTGATTTCACTACTTTTTAGCTAGAGGTCAGGGCCCGCAGATGGTGGCAGTCATTCATCCTGGGTAGGCCAGCAGGTTCCCTTCCTCTCACATGGGAGCAGTTCACTCAGCTATTTCTGGACAGGTATATTCCACCCTCCGAGAGGGAAGAGCTGCGGTATCAGTTCGAGCAGTTGGAGCAGGGGCGATGACAGTGACGGATTACGAGGCCAAGCTTTTATAGTCGTCCCGTCATGCCCTCATGATTCTACTACAGAGGCCGAGAGAGTGCGAAGATTTGTAGTTGGGCTGCACTCAAGTATTAGGGCCAATATGGCCCGAGAGGTGGAGATGGGTACTCCTTATCAGCTTGTGGTCGAGATAGCTCGCCGGATTGAGGGTTACCGATCGAGGGGCGGGGAGCAGGGTTAGTCGGATAAGAGAGTTAGATTTTCTAGAGATTTCTGAGGCGCCCCAAGCAGGGGCAGAGGTCAGTTCATCAGAGGCAAGCCTAGCAGGCCTCCATATTCAGCTCCTCCACCACCTCCCCGTGGTGCTCCAGTGAGGCCTTATTTCACTGCCATGCCGGAGAGTTCTTATCGCCCACCAGCCATCCAGGGTTCCTCCGGCGGGTATTCAGGTCATCAGGGATCTCCCAGTCCCTACTTCAGTGCTATGCCAGAGGTTTCTCACTGTCCCCCAGCCATTCAGGGTTCTTGTTCTTCAGGGCAGCAGGCCATGCCTCCAGTGAGATGCTATGAGTGTGGGGATTCAGGCCATATGAGGAGGACTTGCCCCAAACTTCAGGGCAAGGCTGTTCAGCAGAGTTATCAGCCTACATACTCAGCACCGGCGCTCCGCCCACCCAGAGGTGGAGGACAGGCTGGTAGAGGTCGTCCTAGAGGTGGAGGCCAGTTAGGGGGAGCTCAGTTAGCTCCTATTTAGTTCAGCGGAGGTCAGTCTTCAGGTACTCCATCCAGATTCTATGCTATTCCGGCCCGAGCAGATGTAGTGGCCTTAGACGCCGTGATCACAGGTACTATTTCAGTATGTGGTAGGGAGGCATCAGTGCTATTTGATCCGGGATCTACTTCTTCACATGCGTCAGCCTTATTTGTTTGTTTTCTGGATGCTCCTTGCGAGTCCTTTGATTCTCCTATATATGTGTCAACTCCTGTGGGCGATTCTGTGGTGGTAGACCGGGTCTATCAGTCTTGTGTGGTCACCTTTTGTGGGTTCGAGACTAGAGCGGACCTTCTATTGCTCGACATGGTTGATTTTGAGATCATCCTGGGCATGGATTGGCTATCTCCTCATCATGCCATCTTGGATTTCCACGCCAAGACGGTTACTTTGGACATGCCCGAGTTGCCTAGGTTGGAAGGGAGAGGTTCCTCAGTTAGTGCAGCTAGTAGAGTTATTTCCTTCCTGAAGGCTCGACATATGGTCGAGAAGGGTTGTTTGGCGTATCTTGCTTATGTGTGGGACACCACCGCCAAGTTTCCAACTATTGATTCAATGCCAGTTGTTCGAGAGTTTGCGGATGTCTTTCCTTCAGACCTTCCGGGCATGCCTTCGGATCGAGATATCGATTTTTGTATTGATGTAGCTACCAGGCACTCGGTTTATTTCTATTCCCCCGTACCGTATGGCTCCAAAGGAGTTGAAGGAGCAGCTTGAGGAGTTGTTGGCTAAGGGGTTTATCAGGCCGAGTATATCACCGTGGGGTGCTCCAGTTCTATTTGTAATGAAGAAAGATGGGTCTATGCGGATGTGCATTGATTACCGCCAGTTGAACAAGGTAACTATTAAAAACAAGTATCCATTGCCGCACATCGATGATTTGTTTGACCAGTTACAGGGTGCCAGGGTATTTTCTAAAATTGACTTGAGATCGGGGCATCATCAGCTGAAGATTCGGGCTTCAGATGTTCCGAAGACGGCTTTTCGTACGAGATATGGCCATTATGAGTTCTTGGTGATGTCCTTTGGCTTGACTAATGCCCTGGCAGCATTTATGGATTTGATGAACAGGGTGTTCAGGCCGTATATTGATTCCTTTGTCATTGTCTTCATTGGTGACATTTTGATTTACTCACGTAGTTTGGAAGAGCACGAGCACCATTTGAGAGTTGTGCTCCAGACCTTGTGAGGACAGAAGCTATATGCTAAGTTCTCCAAGTGTGAGTTTTGGTTAGATTCTGTGGCTTTCTTGGGACATGTGGTATCTGGAGAGGGTATCAAGGTTGATCCTAAGAAGATTGAGGCAGTTCAGAGTTGGCCATGTCCTACTTCAGCGACAGAGATCAGGAGTTTCTCGGGTCTAGCAGGCTACGACCGGCAATTTGTGGAGGGCTTTTCATCCATTGCAGCCCCATTGCCTAGATTGACTCAGAAAAATGCTCCATTTCGGTGGTCCGATGAGTGTGAGGCGAGCTTTCAGAAGCTCAAGACTGCATTGACCTCGGCACCAGTTCTAGTATTGCCTTCTGGTTCGGGGATGTATACGGTGTATTGCGACGCTTCACGCGTTGGCTTGGGGTGTGTATTAATGCAGGAAGGGAGAGTTATTTCTTATGCTTCACGCCAGCTGAAGGTTCATGAGAAGAATTACCCTGTGCACGATTTGGAGTTGGCGGCGATTGTCCATGCTCTTAAGATTTGGAGGCATTACTTATATGGGGTGCCTTGTGAGGTGTATACGGACCACCGCAACTTGCAGCACTTGTTCAAACAGAGGGATCTTAATTTGAGGCAGCGCAGGTGGCTTGAGTTACTAAAGGATTACGACATCACCATTCTCTATCATCCCGGCAAGGCGAATGTAGTAGCAGATGCTTTGAGTAGGAAGGCGGAGAGTATGGGTAGCTTGGCTTATATTGCAGCAGAGGAGATACATCTAGCCTTGGACATTCAGTCATTGGCCAATCTCTTGGTGAGATTAGATCTTTCAGAGCCTCGTCGAGTTCTTGTGGTTGCTCAGTCTTCATTATTGGGGGAGATCAAGGCTCGACAATATGATGATCTGTGTTTGGCAGAACTACGAGAGACAATGGTTCAGGGTGGTTCCAAGGAGGTTACTATTGGCGAGGATGGTGTTCTGAGACTTTAGGGTCGATTGTGTATTCCTAATGTTGATGGCTTGAGGCAGAGGATTCTAGAGAAGGCACACAGTTCTCGGTATCCTGTTCATCCTGGTGCTACGAAAATGTATCGTGATCTGAAGCAACATTTCTGGTGGAGATGGATGAAGAGGGACATTGTGGAGTATGTGGCTAGGTGTCTTAATTGCCAGCAGGTTAAATATGAGCATCAGAGGCTAGGAGGCCTACTTCAGCAGATTCCCATTCCTGAGTGGAAGTGGTAGCGCATCACTATGGACTTCGTGGTTGGGCTTCCACGGACATTGCGGAAGGTTGACGCGATTTGGGTTATTGTGGATAGGTTGACCAAATCAGCGCATTTCATTCCTATGGCCACTACTTATACTTCTGAGAGGCTAGCCCAGATCTACATTCGAGAGATTATCCGGTTGCACGGTGTACCAGTGTCCATTATATCTGATCGAGGTCCTCATTTCACCTCGCACTTCTGGAGAGCATTGCACAGAGAGATGGGTACTCAGGTTGATCTCAGCACAGCATTTCATCCACAAACTGATGGTCAGTCAGAGCGTACCGTTCAGATATTGGAGGACATGCTCAAAGCATGTGTGCTTGACTTTGGAGGCCATTGGGACCAGTTCTTGCCCTTGGCCGAGTTTGTTTACAATAATAGTTATCAGTCCAGCATCGAGATGAATCCATTTGAGGCTTTATATGGTCGGCGATACCGTTCTCCTATCGGGTGGTTTGAGCCTGGTGAGGCTAAGTTATATGGTGTATACCTGGTGAGAGATGCTTTAGAGAAGGTGAAGTTAATTCAGGAGAGGCTCCGCACAGCACAGTCCAGACAGAAGAGTTACGCGGATCAGAGGGCACGTGATGTGTCATTTATGGAGGGAGATAAGGTTCTGTTGAAGGTTTCACCGATGAAGGGTATTATGAGATTCGGGAAGAAGGGCAAGCTGAGCCCGAGGTTAATAGGTCCTTTCGAGGTATTGAGGTGAGTTGGAGAGGTTGCTTATGAGCTTGCCTTACCTCCCAGTTTGTCGGTAGTCCATCCGGTATTCCACGTATCCATGCTCCGGAGATACCACGCCGATTTCTTTCACGTTGTCGATTTCAGTACTATTCAGTTGGATGAAGGGTTGGGCTACGAGGAGGAGCCAGTTGCTATTGTTGATAGACAGGACCACCAATTGGGATCTAAGAAAAATCCTGTTGTAAAGGTCCAGTGGCGGGGCCAACCGGTCGAAGAGGTGACTTGGGAGTCTAAGGAGGACATGCGGATCAGATATCCACACTTATTCAGCACTACCGGTATGATTCTAGACCCGTTCGAGGACGAACGCTTGTTTAAGAGGTGGAGAATGTAACGACCCGACCGGTCGTTTTGCGTATTCGGGGCCCGATTCCCCAAATAATACTTCCTGTAGCGGCTTATCGTGATTTGTGACTTGCGGGGACGGGTGGTTCGGGATTTGGAAGTGTTTGGAATAGTATAGGAACACTTGGTTCCTTAAGGTTGGCATTTAGAGCCAAGTTTGACTTCGGTCAAGATTTTGAGTAAACGACCTCGGAATCGAGTTTCGACGATTCCAGTAGCTTCGTATGATAGTTTCGGACTTGTACGTATGTCTGGATTGGGTTTTGGATGACCCGGGAGCAATTCGACGCCAGATAGCAAAATAGAGTTTCCTTAAGTTTAAAATTTGGTTTGGAACGTGATTTTATGTTATCGAGGTTCGAATGGAATTCCGAATCGGGAATAGTTTCGTTATGTCATTCAAGACTTGCCTGCAAAATTTGGTGTCATTCCGAGTAGTATAGGTCGGTTCGGCGCATTGAAATCGAATACAAGAACTTAAAAATTCTTAAGTTTGATTCTAGGGGTTTTGAGGGGTGATTTTGAGATTTGGCGTTGTTTTGGGTGTTCCGAAGGCTCGAGCGAGTCTGTATTATGATTTAGGACTTGTTGGTATAACTGGACGGGGGCTCGGGTGGGCCCAGGTGCCTACCGGACACCACACGAGGCCAAAAACCAACTGAAAATGCAGCTGGTGCACCTGAAAGGTGTGACCGCAGGTGCGGGACCACTCCTGCGGTCCAGCCTCGCATGTGCGGGAATTCCGCTGGTGCGGATTTAATTCCGCAGGAGCGGAACCGCAGGTGCGGTCTCCAACTTCGCAGGTGCAGGCCCAGTCTTTCCCATCCAACTCCGCAGGTGCGAGCTCCATCTCGCAGGCGTGAGACTGCAGGTGCTGTCCTCGAGCCGCAGGTGCGGAACCCCTGTAAGCCAGACAGTGCACTTTCACTTAAACAAGGGATTTCCTTCATTTCTTCCATTTTTCACCACCATTTAAGACTTGAGAGCTTGGTAAGAACTCTCCACCACCTAGCTACTAAGAGGTAAGTAAATTCTATTTAAATGTTAGATTTTTACACCAAAACTTAGGTAGATTAACATTTAAAGAGTGGAAATCAAAGGGGTTAGAGTGAAAACCTAGGGTTGATGAACTTTAAGGAATTTCACCACTTTTCTACCATGAAATCACATAAAAACTATATATTAATGACCCTTAGGCTATGGGTGAGTGTTATCTTTGAATATTTCCAGAATCCGAGCATGTGGGCCCGGGGGTGTATTTTAGAATTTCTTCAAGAATAGTGAATTTACTAAATAAGTAGGAGAATTT
Source organism: Nicotiana undulata (assembly GCA_005239495.1). Taxonomy (NCBI): domain Eukaryota; kingdom Viridiplantae; phylum Streptophyta; class Magnoliopsida; order Solanales; family Solanaceae; genus Nicotiana; species Nicotiana undulata. Next base: position 27,659 of record ML275687.1, read on the forward strand.
CCATACCTTGAGCATGCATTGACGTATTTTTATATCATTTGACTAGTTTCGACTCCTCGAGTGTAAGATTTGGAGTTTCGAGCGCATTCTTGACCAGGAAGTTGATTCTACGCGAGGTGAGTCTCCTTTCCAACCTTGTAAGAGGGAATTATCCCCATAGGTAAATGTAAACGATTGTGTTTTTCCTTATTTGCGGGGTCTACGTATGCGCAAAGTGATGAGAGCCCGTGCGTAGCTACTACTCTGTTGTGTCGGGTAGTATTTAGGACTTCACAAGCATTCCTCTACGTGCCTTACCTTTATCCTTACTTGCGTTCCTGGTTGCTTATTACCCTTGAAATTAACATGAGAATTTCGGAAGCTATGTGTAAGTTTGAGTGTTTAAATCCCTGAATTTAAGCATAATCCATGATAAATTCCTGAATTTCCTAATAATTCTGTGTATGTCTACGAGCACCCGTGTCGCATGTATAATTCGTGAGCGGGGTAGCCTTATATTTATGTCAATCGCGTCGCATGACCAATTCACGAGCGGGGTAATAGATGCATCTATGGTTCGTGCCGCTCGACCCTCGGCAGTGCACATTTAAATTTCTGCGCTGCTTCGGCCGTAGGCCTCGGCATATTATATGGTATGTGCTTGATTAAGAGTCTTATTATTATTTTTACCAATTAAATTGTTCTGTGAGAAAGAAACTTATGATCTTTGTTAAATATTGTTACTTGGCCCTTGCAGGGAGATCGTTATCTGTATATATTGATGCTTCATGTCTACTTGCTTTCCATAAATGTTATTACTGTTTAGATTCATTAAATCATATTATTGATGACGACCCTAGTGAGTAACACGTCTACCTCTCGTCACTACTTCTTCGAGTTTAGAAGAGATACTCATTGGGTACATATTTGTTTATATGTACTCATGCTACACTTCTGTACTTAATTGTGCAGGTTCTGAGGTTGTTGCACCTGGTCACCATTCGCGTGTTCGTCGCTGAGAGTACTACCGGGGTTTGATTACACGGTGAGCTGCTCTTCCTGGCGTTCTGCAGCGGCACTGTGGAGTTTCTATTATTTTTGGGATATTTCTGTCTCCCCCCCCCCTTTCAGACAGTTCTACATTCATTTTGTCTATTTGTATATTCCACTAGTCGCCTGTGGACTTGTGACACTAGGTCTTGGCACACGTAGTTGATTCACTAGTATTATACTACTCTGTTTTATGCTTGCAAATGATTTTGAGTTACTTTAAACTACATTGCCTCACTTCCTCACTTTCATTTAAGGACTTCTTAAATTAAAACTGGTTAATTATTCGAACATCTCATTTGTTTATGTAATTTCGTTAGTAACTAGTGTTGGCTTGACTGACTTCGGTGTCGGGCGCCATCACGGCCTGAGTAGGAATTTGGGTCGTGACAATTGCGAAAGCCCAAAATATACTGTTCGCCCAAAGGACAAATGTTGTTCAAATATACGATTCTCAAAGTCGTCGCACTTACCGACATTTATTATCAGCACAAACAAACGATGCTTCGTAGTCACAATGCTCACAACAATTACAATACCACAATCTACTATCAGCTAAGAATCTCTAATGTCATTTACTTAATCATGCATAAGGCCACCTTTCTGCCTTCCGAGACTAAGATTTGTCTCCATCTTCGTGAGGTTAAGCTCTTCCTCCATCTGCATAATGCTACCTTTCTGCATTCCCTTTGCATAAGGCTACCTTCTGCCTTCCTACCTGCATGAGGCTAAGATCTACCTCCAGTTTACTTATTATCGAGACTAAGCGTTGTCTCTCTAGCACTATTTACTTTGCTATTCTTTTGGGCTAAGCTCGGCCCTTCAATTTGCAAGACTAAGCTTTGTCTTACCAGCATCATATTACTGCATTTCATGGGCTGAAATATCGCCAACATGTCCAAAGGCGTCATCGTTCGAAGGCACCATCTTCAAGGCCCGAGAACACCATGTCATGTCCTGAGGATCTCTCTCAATTTTGCATATCATTATTCAACGGCGTCATCATTCGGAGCCACCATCTTCATGGTCTCAGAACATCATTTCATGGTCTACGAATCCTTCATCAAACAACTCATGGCCCAGGACATCATGGTCTGAGGACGTCATCCTTAACCGTCCGAAGACAACATTCATAGTCCGACGGGAACTTGCATCATGTTTAAATTTACGCACAAATATACGTTTGTATTGTCTTATTTGCAGGTAATCCGGCAAGCAACGGCTATCCTAGCAGGAGCGGTCGCTCTTCAGCTCTCCTAACCACTCCCGCAAATCGTTCACTCATCCAGCCCTATATGTTGCGTTTGTTCTTGTAAAAACATCATCGGTATACTTCGTCGATGACTCCTGAACTACATACAGCCTGATTCCTGTAAAACCAGAGATATGTAGGCAACCCAGAAGCCAGGGTGCGGCCTAAACCTTCCCAAAACCGTTTCACTCGGTTAAAATTTTCCATCGTATCTTTACCCGACAACTCTTTCATCCTTCCCGAGTAAAGAGGGGTAGCTGTTGATACCCATTTTTTCCTCAAATTATTTTTAATTTGCATATATACCTTCAAAATCAAACTTTCATAGCAATTGGTATTTTTCGATAATTTTCCCATATTTTTATTAACCTGTTTTAATTTATTCCGTATTTTTTTATTTCTAATAACTAATTATAAAATTGCATTACAAATGATTTTAAAAAAATCTTGACTTAATGTATTATATTTGGTCCTATTAAGACCAAATTATTTCACAATTAGCCAAATTGGCACTCTTTGGCTATAGTTGCAATAACTTTACAATTATAGCCTAATAATATGTTTTATGCTATTTTTACCCAATAATTAGTTATTTTATATTTTAAATACTAATTAATCATTTTAATTTAATTTATTAAGCATTAATAATATTTTCTACAATTATCAGTTATTTTACAAATTATTTTAGCTAATTTTAATTGGGTATTTAATAAGTGGCCATTTTTTATTTAAATTCTACCCTAATTAAACCAGACCCCTAACCCAATTAAATCAACCCAAACCCAAGCCCAGTCTTTACAATCACCCGGCCCAATCCCTCACTCAATCTGAACCGTTGATTAATTTCAATCAACGGTCCAGATCACCCCTTAACAAAATTATACCTAAATGACTACCCCTGGTATCTCATTTCACCCCTCTCATTCACTCATCCGTCTCTCTCAACTCTCTCATCTCTCTCTCTAAAACGCTCCACCTGCTGAGCCCATGTCCTCCCTTCTCCGGCCACTTTTTTGCCGGAATCCATGGTGGTCTCACCTCCTACCAGCCTTATGACTCCCCATTGAACGTGTGTCACCACCTTGAGGCTCTCAAGCGAACCAGAGGCGGTTCGACTCATCTCGCCGATCTCATGTCATTTTTCCGGCCATCTATGGCCGATCGAGTAAGATCTACCACTTTTCGGCCAAGACCGGTAATATCTTTGAGTTTTTTCTTCTTCCTTTATGGGTTCTGTTGGAAACCCTACCTTTGAACCCTCCGATTTATTTAGATCTGTAATAGATCTGTGTATATTACGAGACTTTTACATGTTTTCTTCAAATATCTTCCTGTTTCTAAAACGGTTCTTCACTTTTTCTAAACTAGGGTTTCAAAATGTTTTACAAAACAGTTTCTTCCTAATTTCTCAGCATTATGTTATGATTTTATCATGTTTAAACATCATATGAGCTTTTTCCTTGTGTTCGATTCATCTATTGTTAAAAGCCCTAAACTTCTGCGTTCAATCTGTGTGTCTGAGTTTATTTTGCCATGTTGTTTACCTGTTCTAGCATGGCTACTGTGCTTTCATATATATATCCTATGTATTCTTGTGATTTCTTGCTCTAATTGCTGTTAGGGTTTCTGATTATTTGTCTCTCATGCCTAAACTATGATTGTCTAATGGTTCTTTTAATTATCTACTATTTTCTGATACGAATCCCTAATTCTGTGATTACGGTTTTCTGATTTTGCTCAACATGTGTTATTCTCGTACTGTTTAACTAGTGCTCTATTAATTTTTACACTATATCCTTTACTGATTTTTAGTTTTCCTTAGAACTTTGATATTTTCCTTTGGGTAATATTGATTGCCTGATTTCGAGTGTTTCCTTACTTGTGTGACATTTTCCTTAATTGATAATTGATTCCCTGTGATTGGAACCTCATTCGAGGGATCTCTTACTAATTTCCAGAATTATAATATATTCTGCCTTATTTCTGTGAATAAATATGCTGTAAATTATTTTATAAACTTTCCTTAATTGATATATTCTGTATTTAGTCCTAATCACATGCCCTATTCACAACTCTTTATATGATTAAATCAACTCCTCAATTGAGTCTTTCCTTGTTTATCAATGTTGTATCCGTTTGAACTAAGACTCCTTAATTAAAGGAAGTACTTATATTAATTGATCTTAATTAGAGTTTATTTCTATAATTATGTTAAACTTTTACTTGTTACCATATTTTCCTGCCTACTATCAAGCTATATATGCTCTACTCTCTCATTAGTAGAGGGAAAAAAGCACTGTTCTAAAACCTCTCTCACACACATACATACTCCTCTTACTTTTCTTTTTGGTTATTTGTTTCTCTCAGTCGGCTGCAACCCAAGACTGAGTATTATACACTCTAGCTCTTCACTTTGTGATTAATCTCTCTTAGCTAGTATGTCTTCAGTTTAGTTTGAAACCTCAAAAACAACATGTTTCTTTTGGTATTGTAATTCATCTTATTTCTACTATGTTTTTATTTGTGGTTCTGCTATTTACCCTTTAATTATTATGTCCACTTTATTACTTTGCTAGTATGATTCTCAAACTGTACCATTTCCCTTAAACTCAGCATGTTATCCCCCTTAGTACCCCCTCAATATGATACGGTTAAGTTTCTGGCATGAACATCTTTGTGACAAAACTACTTCTGTGATTGTTAGGTTATGGGTAAGTCTATTGGGACTTCTATGACTATAACTTGTGTGCAAATCTGCCTATGTGTACCTATTCCTATGTGTGTCTTATTTGTCCCCAACTCCCTTCTTACCTGTTTGTGTTTGTTGAAATGATTCTGTTCTTGCTCTATGTTTTGTTCTGAGTTGTTATTCTGATCGTCCTGTTCCAACTGTTTCTCTCTTAAAATAAAATTTGTTGTTGTTTTTCCAACACTTATTTCAAACAAGCTGTTTTCAGAAATTGTTCTTCAACGCAACTTTTTCAAAACTATGTCAAGCACTCTCACTATACTCTTAGAAATTTAGGTTCTGCCCCTCTAATGTGTGACTGCTTTGGGATCCCTATCAGATCCCTCTAAACTCTGATGCATTAGAGCTGGACCTTTCACACTGCACTTACTCAATATGGTTATGAAAATCTGGGTGTGAGCACTGCCCGAAATCCCTTGAGGTCCTTAGGGAACTCTGACACACCTAGATTATATGAAAGGTTGTGAACACCAATGGCATTAAGAACTTTTGGAGACTTTGGGCCTATCATTAGGATCCCTATAGTGTAACTTCTTCTTTTCTTTATTCATTTATGTAATTCATGCAAATGGTCTGCAATAACTATTGTAAATAACTCTTGGGGATGGATAGTGAAAAGGGAAAGGGGTAACTGTGCATGCTGTAGATTGTTAAAGGGTAGAAACCATGTTATTAGGGTTATATTACCTATTTGCGCAATAGAAGTCATGTTTAGGACCTATATGTTCAAGATCATGCATTAGAGATCATGTTTCTCCGGCTTTATGCTTATTGTTTTCAGCATGCTCACTTTACTATCATATCACTTAGAAAATCTGTGCTAGAATAAATATGCTAATAACTGGTATCTCCTATAATGGTGTTTCTTGCTGCCATGCACACTTAGCAATCTTGTTTTAGGATAAACAACACTAATGAACATGTCATTTTTACATCTTCTGAAATCATGTTTAAACGCTGTAATATTTGTGCATCTATAAAATCCTGTTTAGGTTCTGCATATACATCATCTCTGTGCATTAGATACCATGTCTTAGGGTTGCATTCATACTCGCTTAAATACACTTAGTTTAACTACTGATGCATGAAAAGGAATAAAAACGATTTCACTCAATTCTCGCCATCAACTGTTAATAATCATGCGTTCTGAACACCTAGAACAGCATGCCTAGGTAATATAATTCCAAACAGTCTTTCTCTAAATAATTCTAGAAACTCGTATATTGTCTCACACCTAGTCAAGCCTTAGGTGATTAACTTGTTTAAAAATGGAAATCTGCCTCTTTGCATATGCTGCTTAATCATCAACAGGTTTTTTAAAACAGTAGGAAAAACTAATTAGGACCCCTTTCTGAGTTATAAAAACAAGTCTGCATGTTTGTTCTGGACATACCTAGACACCATGTTTTAGGATTCTGAATTTAAATCTGCCCTTAAATGTGTTTGAGTCGTGCTGTTTATTTGCCTTATTTGTGGAGGTAAACTTGAGCTTTTCATTTGTTTTTTATTCTGTGTTCCAATTAATTGCAGTCCTATATGTTTTGTCTGTCGCCTTAGCATTTTCCCTTTAGACCTGAGGGTCTTCCTAGAACTTCCCTAATAGGTAGGGGTCCTAAACTCCTCCAGGGCTATTAGGAAGGGATGGGTAACAACACGCAATAGAGGTCGCTGACCAACACTCGCTTTAATAACTTTTACGGGGTGGGAAGGGTAGATATGGATATGATGATCGGTGCACTAATACCACGTGTAGCCCCTCTTTGAGGAGTGATTACCGAGTATTATACTGATTTGATCCATATGACAAACAACCTAGGATTCTCCTCCATCCCTTTATATGCATGTTTTATATAAGTCTTTCAAAAACCTTACTTAGATATTAAATATTTTCCAAGAAACTTTAGTAACATATGTGTACTTAGACTGCGAATCTTTCAAAAACTCTTTACTTGTTTTAAACATTAATTGCCTATTTTTTACTTGCTGAAATTCACAAAGATGTTTTGCCGGGAACCATAGTTGTGGATTCTGAGGGGTGCCTAACACCTTCCCCTTAGAATAATTTCAAGCCCTTACCCTATCTCTGGTTATCTAATCTTGTTTGTAAATGACCCAAATAGGTGCCCTAACGCACCTTAACCCATTAGGTGGCGACTTTTCGAATCCTTGCATACCCCTTTTCTAAAAGGAAACGAGTCATCCCAATAATGTCAAAAACCCTGACTGGCTCGAAAGGAGTTGGAAAAAGGGAGCGCGACAAAGCTCAGTGAAGATATGCAAGAATTCGTAGTGGATTTGTCCTTAGGAGAACCTATAATAATTATTCTCCCAACTAGGAATAAACAATAATTCAGCTAGCCTCTTTCGATTACTATGAAGAATCAATGAATTCAACCAACACGATAATGCAAAAATATCACAATTTATGCCTCTTTCGATTACATGAACATGTGAATATAGATGAAACAATTAAAACACCTAAAACGATTCAATACATAAAAGCTAGAGTTAATATCTAAAAAAAATATAAATACACCAAATCCATCAATGCATGAAGAAGAACTACTGTATAGGTATGGAGTAATTCATCACACATAAGTTTAAGTTAATGGAAAACATAAACGATCCAAACTCTTGTCTTGAGTGAGGATTGAATGGTGAAATCCTTGTGCTATTGCTTCTCCCACTTTTAGCCTCTTTAGGTCTAAAGTATGTCAAAAGTCTAGAAAAATACCATTTTTCCATGTATATATACCAAGTAGGGTCAGGCCCAAGCAAAAACACATTTTCCTACGCGAAATAGGACACTTTCCGGAGTTGGACGTGCGTGTCCGCGCACCTGGGAGTGTGCTCGCGCATATTGCCGTGCACCTGGGTAGCTTCTGAACTTTTCAACTTTCTGGAATAAATTTTACACTACTGCATCGCACAGTGCGTCTTCCCGGTGTATTTTTTTAGAAGTTGATTCTTCTTTGAATTTTGATATCCAGTAGTTATCCTCGACCCCCGAGCACAATACCGGCTTATTCCTTTGAGATTTTACTTAGACTTCAATGCTCCAAAAAATTTGAATTAGTTCCGGAAATATCTACAATAACTCGGAATCACTTCAACAAGGCATAAAACACAAAATTAGTGCAAAACACTAGCGAATAAAGCTCAAACACAATAAAAATATAGCAAATTAAGCGACTAAAACCCGAGATTATAGCCTACAATCATATGTCTCGCTTGAGGTTCTAGAATAACATAAGGAAATCTATGGTGCTAGCAAGTTAAAGGAAGGTTGTGAGTATTATTAATAGATATGTGTAGGCCGCAAGCTAAAGTATGATAGAGCGACAAGGTTTTAGGTAGACAGGATTAAGGATAAGAATTAAGGAGTGCGAAGGTGACGAGAATAGGTAAGTCCTCAGGATTAAATCAAACAAGTGAGCGGATGGTTTTCGTATGTTATAAAAAGCTCAGTATAGCCTGAATGAACTGAGACGAGTTTAAGACTAGTATTAGAAGAGATAAGATGGTGCCCTAGTGGTAGAATAAGGGTGTAATTGAGATAGATAAGAGTATGACGTTTAGGTCTTTGTTTGGGTATTGATTTAAAGAAAAAGGATTTCATGAATTGTACAGGATTTCCATACCCCCATAAGGTGAATCAGGTTGTGATGCTATGAAATACGATTATTGAAGTATAGTATTGTCCCTAAGTGGATTAGATAAATTACTGCAGATGTTCCTGATGAGACGTGAGCCATAGTGATAATATATTACATTAGAGGTTTCAAGTTACCAGTGGTAGATTATAGATCAATATTAAGTAGAATCAACAATATATGGATAGAACTTCAAAAGTATGAGATGAGATTAGGATGTCATTCTAAAGATGAACAGTAATGAGGAGGCATTAAGAGAACTAGATTTATACATATAGGATAAGCAGCGAGAGAGTAACCTGGAGTTGGGTAGCAGACCTTGGTAGTAATAAACCAAAGCAAGTTTTGTGTTATGGTCTAAGCTACATAGATATAGTAAAGCCATATCTAACCGAGGCTATGAAACAATATATAACAATATTCTTAAGATTGACAAGAACCAAGCGAAAAACTTCAGTACACCTTTGGATGCCTAGAGGGACTGCTTGTCATAGTTCTGTATATGTTCACAAAGAAAAGCCTCGAGAATGGCTAAAAGCTGGAGGATAAATGAGAAAAAACTCACATAGGCGCACATATAAGGACATAGTCGTATAGGCTTCATGACATAGGGTAGCAACAATTACAAGATTGGAAGAATTTCGGCCACAAGTCGTGGTGTGATAGAGAGGCCTAAAGAGGGGAATGCCCTGCCCTTTGGATTTATTCACATAACAATTGCGTAGATGGAAAAGACAACAGTAAAGTGGTTGTAACAACTATAGGTTATGAGACTGATAAGCGCGTCAGTCAACATTCGAGCACGAATGTTCCAATGGGGGGAATGATGTTACACCCCATATTTTTGTACTTAAGAGTACGTCATAAGTCAATTGATGTAAGCTCATAAATGAGATCATCATTGAAAAGTTTATAAAGTAAGTTAATCATGTTACCGTGAAGTTTACAAATATTTAAGATCACGAATTCCAAGCACCAAGAGGGTTGGAAGGCTTAGAAGCTAAACAAATTGAAGAAAATAAGTATCGTCAAAAGTCAACGAGTTGGGAATGTTATAACTGTTCATACCCAATTTTTCCCCAAATTATTTTAAATTTGCATATATACCTTCCAAAACCACTCTTTATAATGATTGGTATTTCTTCTTAATTTTTAATATTTTTATTAATTTCTTTTCCAATTTATTTAGTACTTTATATTCAATAATTATTCATAAATTATATTATAAATAATTTCAAAATATTTCCTAGATCAATATATCACTTTAATCCAATTAGGATTTAATTAGTTTACAAATTAGCCAATTTGGCATTATTTAGCTATAATTACAACAATTTTTGCAGTTATAGCCTAAATGTACATTTTATACCATTTTAATTCAATAATTAGTTATTTATATTTTTAATATTAGTTAATTACTTTAATTTTCACTTATTTAGCATTAATTTCATTTTATTTAATTATTATCTATTTTTATTAATTATTTATGTATTTTTAACGGGTATTTAACTAATAACCACCTTTAATTCCAATTCTAGCCTAATTTCACCCGGACCCTAACCCAATTAACTAGCCCAAACTACCCAATCCCAATTCCCAAATTACCCGACCCAATCCCCATTCCAATCTGAGTCGTTGATTATTTCAAATCAACGTCCTAGATTCATCCTCTCCATTACTAACCCCTAATGACTACCCCTCGTCTCTCATTCACACCCCCTCATTCATCTCTCTACTCTCTCTCTATCCCCAGGTTCTCTCTAGAACCTTCCCTCGTCTCCTCTTCTCCAATGAAGTTTGTTCATCTCCTCCGGCCACTCTCCCCGCCGGAAACCATGGCCTCTCATCATCTCTTGACCCTTGCTTCATCCCATGCCGCTCTAATGATACCCCGAGGCCCTCAGGTGAACCTGGAGCGGTTCAACTCCCCCATGGTCCCTCATGCTATTTTTCGGCCACCTCCGGCCATCTGAGTAAGAGCTATGACTTTTTCGGCTAAAGCCGGCGACATCTTTAAGGTTGTTCTTCTTTCTCTAGGTTCTCTAAAACCTTAACCCCTAAGATTTTCCGATATACTTTCAGATCTATGAATGATTTGTGTATTCTTTAAGCTATTTTGTTGTTTTCTCAAAGGTTGTCTGATTTTTCTAAAATGACTCTTCGTTTTCAACTAGGGTTTTGTGACCCCGTTTTTTAATAACTTTCCCATGGTTTCTCAGCATCTTCCTAGAGTCTCTACTATGTTTTAGTGATTTGTTTAAGTTTTTCTCCTTATCTGGCTCGTTGTGATGAAAACCCTAACTTTAGATCAAAACCCTAAAACTACTGATTTGCCTATGTGTTTGCATATGTGTTTGTGTTTCAAGAGTCCTGTGACTCAGTGATATCTTTACCCTATGTTATTCGTCTTTGATTTTCTCTTGCTTTCCTGTTTATCTCATTGTACACTCTGTAACTCTATGAACCCTTAATTTCATGTGCTAGGGTTTTTGATTTCTTGCCTAACATCTGTATTAATTCGTGTTAATTCCCTTCAATTGGTACTATGCCTGTTTGAATCCTTGATTCTCTGCAATTTGTTACTTAATTATTTCCTGACTTATAATGTGTTCATTACACTCCTACATTGGAATCTATGTTAGCTAGTGTTATTGGAATCCTTGATTCAATGTGATTCAATTTCTTGCTAATTTCCCATGGGATATTCTTACTGATTCCCAACCTTTAGCTTTTTTTTTTACCTCGTTCATTTACTGTAAATTGATATTATTTCCTTAATTGATATCTTCTTAACCTAGTCTCAATTGTCTACTTGATTTGGTTTGAAATTGTTTCCTTATATGTCTTGTGCATAATAACTTTCCTTAATTGGGTTCACCTACTAGCCATTTGAGTTCAACCTTCAATTAAATGATACCTAATTGCCTGTTATACTTACATTATTTTACATTCTTCTAAGCGATATATGGTCTTCCCTTATTTATTACTCACCGTTTGAATGATTACCTTAATTATGGGGATACTTGTACTGATTATGTACTGATTGATACTCAGTCCCACAATCACTGGTTAATTCTGATTCTTACCTTATTTTCCACCCAGCTTTCGACTATATATATACTCTGTTCATAAATTGACACAGACACATACTAATCTGTGCACTCTCTCTCTCACAACAAAACTTGCTCTCTATTCTCTCTTATGTGCTACTTGCTACTACTCCGAGTTAGCCGGTTACAAGCCAAGGCTAACTATTGCGCATCTCTTATCTTCTGATCTGTGTTACTGCTTTCTCCATTATACTGGTATGTTCTAATTTAGACTTCAGTCCTCAAAACAATATGTTTCTATTACTAGTTCAACTCCCTGTATTTCTGATATGCTTTTACTTACTGTTTTGCTGTTCAACATGCAATTAGAGTTCTGAATCTCTTCTACATGTTTAGTTTCGCTTTACTTATAAATGACCAATATGTCTCTGTATACTTAGCATTCGTTCCTTATGTGAATCTCCATTCCTAATACATTAGTTCTATCATGGTCTCAGTTGTTTGGTGTTGATATGTTCTGATACTTTGCTATATCCCTGACCCTATTAAACCTTTAGGAACTTCTGATCGCATGTCTATATGTGTTTCTGCCTGCTACACAGGCTCTGTATTTGTCCCTCAAACCCTCTAACCCCTGTTTGTGATTGTTGGACCATCCTAGGTCCTTTATGTGATGATAACTTTACTTTTGGTTGAGATTGGTGTTTCTCCAAAACTATTTTCATCAGTTAAACCTTTGTTACGAAAAGCTATTTTTCACCAAGTCTCTCCACTTTTCAAAACTATTTCAAAATTGTTCTCTTGAATTCCTCAAACTATGAGCACTTTCACTATATGCTTAGACATTAGGTTCTGCCCCTCTTGTATGAGCATTGCTTTGGGACCCTTGAGCTCCCTCTGAACTTTGACACACAAGAGCTGGCTCTTCCACACTGCACTTACTCCATCTTAGCTATGAAATCTGGGTGTAATCACTGCTCCGGGATCCCTTGAGGTCCTTAGGGAACTCTGACACACCCGGATTATGAAAGGTTGTGAAATAACACTTGGCATTGAGGACCTGGAGATTTGGGCAAATTATGAAGGCTCCCTATAGTTAACTTCTTCTTTTCTTATTCTTAGTTATGTAATTCATATTCAGAAGCTTGTAATAATTATTTGTAAAAGAACGATTCTGGGGTTGGATAGTGATAATGGGTGGGGATATGCATGTTGTAGTATAAGTAAAGGGTAGAGATCCTGTTTCTAGGTTTACTTTTTCTATATGTGCAATAGCAACCATGTTTAGGTACAGCATGCCAATCATGCCATGCATATCATGTTACTTAGGATTTATGGTATTCAGCATCTCATTACGCTTAGAAATCCTGTCTATAGGGTGAATAACAACAACAAAAATGGCTATCATGATATCCTGCTCATGTCTACCTATTCTGAAATGTCGCTTAGAAATCCTGATTATAGGGTTAATGATAGCACAAAATTACTATTATGCGCTCATTTCTACCTGTTCTGAAACGTCACATAGAAATCCTGATTATAGGGTTAATGATAGCACAAAATAACTATTATGCGCTCATTTCTACCTGTTCTGAAACGTCACATAGAAATCCTGATTATAGGGTTAATAATAGCAACAAAATTACTATCATGTGATTCTGTCAACCTGTTATAAAATGCAATCCTGCCTTAGGATAAATAAATCAACACTAGTTGTTACTATGCTACAACCATGCTATATACGTAGAGGCCCTGCTTTAGGTAAACAACGATTAAAACTGTTATTCATGCCTATCTCGAAACTATGCATAACTTAATGTGCATCTAGAAATCCTATTTAAGTTGTTCTGCATCATGCTGCATTAGACATCATGTTGTAGGGTCGTACTTATTCAATCACATCTAGTTTAAATACACATGTCTGAAACAGTCCTCCTGTTCTACAAACTGGCAAATTCAGTATATCTGCAACACTTCGCACTGCATGTTATTAGGTATACGACCAGAAGCTGTTATCAACTATGAATACTGCCGCATGTTATTTTCACCTAGGCAAGCCTTAGGTAACCAACTGTAAGAAATAAAACCAGACCTTTCTCTGTGATTATGTTTAACTATCAGCATATTAAAATCAGTAGGCAAGCCTGATTAGGACTTCCTCTCTAAGTTATGTAATAAATCTGATTCTGCTATTATCACTTAGACACCATGCATAGAACTGAATCCAGACCTTAATTTGTGTATGAGACATGATGTTTATGTGCAATATGTGAGGAGGTATACTTGAGCCTTTACCTTCTTTCCATGCTCTCCTTTATCTGTAGTCCTACTTGTTTATTATATGTCGCCCTAGTATTTTTTACCTTTAAACTTAAGGGTCTTCCTAGAACCTCCCTTTTCTAGGATAGAAGTCCTAAATTCCTCCAGGACTGATAGGAAGGGACGAGTAACAGCATGCAATAGATGTCGTGACGAACACGCGCTTTAATTACCTTCGCGGGGTGGGGAAGGGTAGAATATGGATATGATGACCGGTGCGCTAATACCACGTGTAGCCCCTCTTCGAGGAGTGTCATACCGGGTATTGCATTGATGTGATCCATATTGTAAAACCTAGGACATCCTTTACTTTCACATACTTAGATTATAATTCTTTTCAAAATCTAACTTTTCATTAATGGTTTTCAAAACATCTGTGTACTTAGACTTAAATCCCCTATTACTTGAGCCCTACTTGTTTGTTTGCTAATGTAACGACCCGACCGGTCATTTCGAGCTTTAGCACGTCGTTCAGCGGTTGGAAGTAATGAATAGATTCATTACAGGTATTATGACTTGTGTGTATGGTCGGAGCTGAAATTCGGAAAGTTCAGAGTTAAATTGGAAGGAAAATTCTCATTTCGGAAGCTTTAAGCTGAAGAAATTGACTAAGACTGGAACTTGGAGTAAACGACCTCGGAATCAGGATCGGAATGTTCCAGCAGGTTCGTATGATAATTTTGAACTTGGGCGTATGTCAGGACCGGGTATCGAATAACCCGGGAGCGTTTCGGCGTATACTGTGGAAGTCAGCATTTTTGAAGGAATTTTCTAAGTTTGGCTTGAAGCGCATTTCGGTGATATAGATGTCCGTTTGGTATTCCGAGTCTGGGAAAAGTTCCGAATGGTGATTCTGGAGTTGGGAGCGCGATCGGAAGTGGATTCGGATGTCCGGAGGTCATTTTGAAGTCATTTGGCTAAAGATGGAAATTTGAAGGTTTTTGAAGAATCCGACCGGAAATGGAAATTTTGATATCAGGGTCGGAATGCGATTCTGGAATTTGGAGCAGGTCCGTAATGTTGAATATGACTTGCGTGCAAAATTTGGGGTCAATCGGACGTGATTTGATAGGTTTCGGCGTCGGATGTAGAAGTTGAAATTCTAAGTTCTTAAAGATTTGGATTGGAGAGCGATTCGTCGTTTCGATGTTGTTTGATGTGATTGTAGGTCTCAAGCAAGTCCGTGTCATGTTTTGGGACAGGTTGGTGTAGTTGGACGGGGTCTCGGGGGCCTCGGGTGGATTCCGGGTGGTTAACGGGTCAAATTTGGAATTGAAGAAGAGCTGAAGTTGATGTCATCTGGTGTGACCGCACCTGCGAGGCTTTGGCCACAGGTGCGGAGCCGCAGGTGCAACTTTAGGAGCCGTAGGTGCGGAGCCACAGGTGCGAGTTTTGGGCTGGAGCTTAGGAGTCCGCACGTGCGAGAGTTTGGGCGCACCTGCGGAAGCGCAGGTGCGAGCAGGAGACCGCAGGTGCGAAAATGAGGCCTGAGCAGAATGTTTTTTTAATCGTGAATCATGTCATTTCTCCTCCTATTTTCATTTGGTATGGGCGATTTTGAGCAACTTCAAGGAGGGAATTTCGTCAAGGATCACAAGGTAAGTTGTTTCTACTTATTTCCCAGTAAATACAAGTTTATTACATAGATTTGAACATGAAAATTGTGGGAAAATTGGGAAATTTGAAGAAAACCTAGAAATTTGGTAATTTGGATTTTAACTACGAATTGAGCATGAATATTTGAGTAAATTGTATATTTGAACTAGTAAAGCTATGGGTAGATTTTATCTTCGAGAAATTTTGGAATCTAGGCACGTGGGCCTGAGGGCATTTTGGTCAATTCATTGAGCGAAGTTGGGAAATGATATAATTTGAATTTGTTTCAAGTATTAGAGTGAATTGGCATTGCTTTGACCGTTATTTGGTAGTTTTGAGGCGTTGTGCATCAAATTGGAGTCGTCGGGAGGGCTTGGAAGCCGGTTATGAAGTTTCGGAGAGAGGTAAGTCTCCTTGTAACTTTGTGAGGGGAAATTGTCCCCCAAGGTGAACTAATTGAATATGTGTTACTATTTGTGGGGGCTACGTACGCACGAGGTGACGGGAGTCCGTGCGTAGCTACTGTTATGCCATGTCCGAGTAGTCTAGGACCCACTCGCATGCCTTACCTGTTGTACTTATGATTTTATCAATGATATTAGCCTGGTGATATGATCGAGTTAGTAATAGAATACTTAAAAAGGTCAGAACTTATTTTCCTTAATTAATTGAGAAGAGAATGGATCCTTCCTTGCATAATTGTGTTCCGGATGAATCAGTGATATTTAAAACCTTATCAACTTGGAAAATAAATTTCCAGGAATGATCTAAATACTATCTTCATGTTATGTTCACCTAAAGAGAATTTTATCATTTTTTTTTTGAGAAGTTGTTTTCTTTATAAAAATGTGGATTTATTATGTGAATACGTGTACCTATGAGCACCTGAGTCGCAGGTATGATTCACGAGCAAGCTAGCCTTATTATTATTATGTTTACCGCGTCGCATGATCGATTCGCGAGCGGGGAAAATAGATGCCTCTATGGTTCGAGTCGTTCGACCCTCGGCAGTGCACAATATATTATTGTTGGTCCGCGCCGTTCGACCCTCGGCATTCTTGATTGTGCATGATATATGTTGCGTATTTCCTTGATGTATAAATGATATATACATATTATATCCCACTCGTGATCTGAATTATTAAATTGTCTTAAGGACGTAAATTGTTAAATGAAACGACAGAACCCGAGAAATTTGTAAATTATGGAAACAGTTGATCTCCCCTGTCACTATTTTTTATTCATTTATTCGACGTTAATAACCATGTTGATATCCTTCATATATTATATTGTGTGGACTTATAGCAAGTGTCTAATCTGACCTCTCGTCACTACCTCTCTAAGGTTAGGCGGGATACTTACTGAGTACACGTTGTTTTCGTACTCATGCTACACTTGTTGTGCATTTTGTTGCACAGGTATCTTCATAGCACAGTGGTTGACCTGGAGACTTAGACGGGCTGCATCATCCGGAGGCGTTCTGCAACTCACAGAGTCTCCTTTCTATGTATTTGCACTTTATTTTACAATCTTTGTTCAATTTGTACCTCGAACAAGCGTTGTATAATTGTATAAATTCATAGAAGTTGCTCATGTACGTGTGTCACCGGGTTCTGGGGATGTGTTGGGATTTAATTGATTAAACTGAATTGATTTGCTGTCGTATTTAATTTACGAAGACTTATTCATTTGATTATGAAATGCAATGAAAGGTAACAATTTAAAAATGTTAAGAGCCGGAATATAATTCACTAATTAAGGATTGGCTTGCCTGACCGTGGTGTCCGGCGCCATCACGACCTAAATGGATTTTGGGTCGTGACAACATGGTATCAGAGCTCTAGGTTCCCCTAGGTTTCACGAGTCATGAGCAAGTCTAGTAGAGTCTTGCGGATCAGTACAGAGACGTCTGTACTTATCTTTGAGAGGCTACAGGGCTAGTAGGAGTACTTCCCTTCTTGATTCCTCGTCGTGTGATTTGATTCCCTTAAGGCTTATGCCTATGTTTCTTCCTACTCAATCTTACGCGTTACGAAGCGCTTGTTATGAATCGGGAATTTGAGGAGTTGTAATGGTGCTACAGATATGGTGCGTGAAGTCTTCTGTGCGTAGTTATTTGGGCTGTTGTTGTTGCCCTGCAGTAGAATAATATTTTGTTTCAGCTCAGTAGAATATGTTGCTGAGAGCCTTGAGGTTATGCTCAGGTTGTGGTGATGCTTACGATTGGTTATCGCGCGATGTGGGAGCAATGATGGAATGATTTCCCATATGTTGGGGTGATGAATGGTTGGAGGGAGGTCTTCTCAAGGCGTGATTTTGAGATTTCAGTATTTTAGTTCCGGCAGAGGAAAGGCATTTAGATTATAAATGGTCAGGATTTGGATTGATTAAGTAGTAAGACTTGGTGTGTTCAAGTGAGGTGGAATATTCACCTGTGATGTGGTATGACTGTTTGCTCAAATAGAATGTGTTAAGTTCGCCGGTGTTATAGTTCTTCGGTTGCATCGGGTTAGAGTGTTGTGAAGTAGTATTGAAGAAGTGGTTGTCAGAGATCGTGGTGTGTGGTGGTTCAGAATTGAATAGTCATTTCTAATGAAGGCAGCTCGAGAAAGATGATCTTCGAGGAGTCGAAGTTATGGTAATCTGCTGGTTTAGGTGTTGTAGAGAATGATATAGAATTGAGGCCAAAATTGAGAAGCATGCGATGAAGGAAGTCATGTGAGAAGTGTCAGGCGGCGGCTAAAATTATAAAAGGGGCCAGGCATAAGAGAAGGAAGTCAGGTAGTGCTGAAGGGAATAAGTATAACTAAAGTGGGGGAGTGGCAGCGTAGCATATGAGTTCAGTGGTAAGACAGCTGCTTATCTTGAGGGAAAGTTTGGAATGATTTGAGAGTTTTAGTGGATGGTGATTGGGTCCACGAGCTTAACTTGAAATGTGGGTTATTTCGGCGTAAGGTTGGATACAACAGGGAGGAGTTGTTAGGGATGGGAAGGATGCAATATGGCAATGGATTGGAAAATGTGGTAGTGCATTTAGTAGATGTCCATGAGGAGCGGAAGGACACGCAAGATTTGTGAATGAGAGTAGGCTTAGGATGGGGTATTGATGTTGTAGAGGGTGTGCAACGCAGCGTTGTTTGACGGTGTCAGTTGGAGATTTCCATGGGTGGTTTATCTCCTGGGAATATGTTAGAGGTTATGTGGTTGGCAAGTTTCTGCAAGGAATCATAGTGGCTATTCGATAAGAGGCAGAATGTGTGAATGGTGCCAGAGGATGCGGGTATTTAGGGAATGCTAACAGGAGGATTTGGAAGGATCGGACGGGTTGGTTGAGTAAGATCACGTTAGCAAAGGAGAAAGGGTTTCAGTAGGGTCTAGAGGGACGCAAGGAGTAGCCTCGGGCTAAGTGGGGGAGTCCCACCACCTCCAGTTGGGTTGTAGGATCGTGTTCTTGTGGTGTTACGGATTGTCGGCATATTGGCAAGTTGTTTCAGCTAAGGGGAAAGGAGTAGAATGGTGATTATGCATGGGATTTGATGAATATGTGCACAAGTCGGTCCAATTAGACCAGGGTTGGGCTTCAGAAGGTTCAGGATTTATGCTTAAGGCATAGGCAAGTTGTAAGGGCAGTGACTCAGTCATGTACTTCATTGAGAGGATGTTCATGTGTTAGAAGAGCCTTGGAGTTGATTGTATTCGGGACCAGTCAGAGTGGGTGACTCTCAGCAGTGGTCCTAGTAAATTCAAAGGTTAGAGAATTAGTGTTTAAGGGTTGCAAGAAGCAGTATGATTAAGAATCAAGCTTTTGCAGCGTAATTCTGAGAAAGGGGATTGAGTTTGCTATGAGTTTAAGGAAGTTACTACTATCACTGAGGCAATTAAAGGTGATTAAAAGAAGATAGATTGGTTAGCCATGGTTAACATGGCGCATGTTCGGCAGTGATCAGTTCCTTCGGTGTGATTGAGTATGTGTGTGGTATGTGTAGATGTGTGCGGGGCTTGTCGGCCGTCGTAATATATTCTATTTGGGAGCATTCAAGTGCTATGGCATGTCAGGTGTAGGCGGATGCCGGAAGGTTTATGGTGGTTCAGACCACTACTTAAGGAGTTGCATGTATGGTGGTTGTGAGAATTCACTCGTGTGTGGTTATGGTTCTCTTAGGTAAGTAAAAGGTTTTCTATCTGATGAAGTATTCACCCTATAAGGGTTCAGGAGTTAAGATGAAATTCCTATGCCATTCCATATTGGCATGATAGGCGCGGTGAGCAGTATGTAACTGGAAGTAAGAATCAAGATTGTGGTTCGGTGTTAACAAGGATTTAATGAGCTCGGAGGAGCAAGAGCAAAGGATTTGAATGTTTAGAATAAGCTGGTGTTATCTTAAGTGTCACCTGAGATCGATGTTCGGTGAAAGAGGCTTGTGTTGTGGTCATGGGTTCTTGATGTGTTTTGCAGCATTTGTGTTGTCAGGAGTAGGGATGTGCAGACTTGTTACCTTGAGTGGAAAGTCATGGGAGCTTGACCGCGGGAAGATTTCATTGGTGTGACTTGTAGTCACCTTAGGGATTGAAAGGATTAGACCGAGTATAAAGGAGTGTAATATTGCTTAAATTGAGAATTTATGCCTGGAAGGCGTTCACTTCAGTTGGTTGTGGATTGTGGGGTGTTTGTCCGGCTATGATGGCTATTCTTATGTATTATGAGAGGAATCAGGGGTATTATGGACCCAGGTGAAGCTATTAGCCTAGTTCAGTGCAAGCAGAATCGACCGAAAGTGTGTGAATGGATTAAAACAAGATCATGGGCTTCATGTGAGTTATATGTGTTCATTTCAGTATAGCGCTCCTCGAGGAGGGGTGTGGAATATCATATGTTGTTCCACCTTCGTCAATTCCTGTATATTATGATTGTGCCGTGTGAGTCGTGAAACGGTTTGATAATTTCTTATGTGTTGAGATTTCGCGTAGTGATGAGATTATGTGAGAAGGATGGCTCTTGAGATTCAGATTATATATCGCGCCTCAGTGGTGCTCGAGTTTTGTGGCATTTGGCTCTATCCGTCTCCCCATAATGGTATTATGCACTTAGCGTGCTTCTGACCGGAAAACAGTAATTTATAATAGTGAGCAAATTCAGCTCCGTGTATATCTCCTTATGTGAATTTTATGATGGTACCGAGTGGCACGCGGCCACGGGTATGTTATTCGGATCGGGTTGCACGCCACAACAGTGTGATGATGAGTACGGTCCCCTATATTTATTTCTCTTATGTTATACTTCCTGTATTCTGAGGAAAATTCCTATTAGTTGCGTGAGTGGAGTGGTCCCTTCCTGAGTCATTTTCTTATGTATCATATTCGAATTGTGTCCTATTGGTGCGTTGTGGCATCGTGTGAGACTGTTGGTCACTTCTTGGATGATTGGTTGTCTGAGCAGTTTATGCTGGGTGAGACGAGATTCATAAATATTGGATCAGTGCTATAAGATTTTGTGAGGTATGTTACGGGGCAGTTGCCACTATTTGGTTAGTAATGAGGTAATGATTTTGTCAAAAAGGAGAGGTTCAATGTTCGGTTAACTCTGTAGTTGGTTAGAATTTCTGCACATCTCCTCCGTGTGATGGTATCGTCAGCATTATAGCAGGATGTATGTATATATCTTATAAGGTGCATTGAGAGCATCAAATTCGTCGAATTCTAGCTATTAAGGTTTGGGGAGCATCATTGTGGTCAGATGATGGACTATGCAGTGTATGGTGTCGATTCAGCCAAGGTACGCAGTTGTGTTCTAGTGCCTCGTGTTGTAGTTAATACGGTGTTCATATATTAGAAACAGGCCTGGGAGAGAATTTCAAGTGTTAAAATTTGGTTCTAAGCTTATTGTAGATAAAGAAGGATATCTTCAGATTTGATCAAGCTTGTGTGCTCAACAGGGTTTTGGCTACACGGGCACGTGCACGGGGTGTTAAACAGTGATTTCAGATATCTCAAGAGAAGTTCTTGGCACGTTCGAGGACGAACGTCTGTTTAAGTGGGCGAGAATATAATGACCCGACCGGTCATTTCGAGCTTTAGCGCGTCGTTCAGCGGTTGGAAGTAATGAATATCTTCATTTCAGGTATTATGACTTGTGCGTATGCTCGGAGTTGAAATTCGGAAAGTTCAGAGTTAAATCGGAAAGAAAATTCTCATTTCGGAAGCTTTAAGTTGAAGAAATTGATTAATACTAGAACTTGGAGTAAACGACCTCGGAATCAGGATCAGAAGGTTCCAGCATGTTCGTATGATGATTTCATACTTGGGCGTATGTCTGAACCGGGTTTTGGATAACCCGGGAGCGTTTCGGCGTATATTGTGGAAGTCAGCATTTTTGGAGGAATTTCCAAAGTTTGTCTTGAAGTGTATTTCGGTTATATAGATGTCCGTTTGGGATTCCGAGTCTGGGAATAGCTCCGTATGGTGATTCTGTAGTTGGAAGTCGATCGGAAGTGAATTCGGATGTCCGGGAGTCATTTTGAAGTCATTTGGCTAAAGATAGAAATTTGAAGGTTTTTGAAGAATCCGACCGGAAATGGAAATTTTGATATCAGGGTCGGAATGCGATTCCAGAAGTTGGATCAGGTTTGTAATGTCGAATATGACTTGCGTGCAAAATTTGGGCTCAATCGGACGTGATTTGAAAGGTTTTGGCATCGGATGTAGAAGTTGAAATTCTAAGTTCGTAAAGATTTGGATTGGAGAACTATTCGTCGTTTCGATGTTGTTTGATGTGATTTGAGGCCTCCATCAAGTCTTTGTCATGTTTTGGGACAGGTTGGTGTAATTGGACGGGGTCTTGGGGGCCTCGGGTGGATTCTGGGTGGTTAACGGGTAAAATTTGGAGTTGAAGAAGAGCTGAAGTTGATGTCATCTGGTATGACAGCACCTGCGAGGCTTTGGCCGCAGGTGCGACTTTGGGAGCTGCAGGTGCGAGTTTTGGGCTGGAGCTGAGGAGGCCGCAGGTGCGAGAGTTTGGGCGCACCTGCAGAAGCGCAGGTACGAGCAGGAGACCGCAGGTGCGGAAATGAGGCCTGAGCAGAATGTTTTTTTAAGCGAGAATCATGTCATTTCTCCTCCTATTTTCATTTAGTATGAGTGAGTTTGAGCAGCTTCAAGGAGGGAATTTCGTCAAGGATCACAAGGTAAGTTGTTTCTACTTATTTCCAAGTAAATACAAGGTTATTACATAGATTTGAACATGAAAATTGTGGGAAAATTGGGAAATTTGAAGAAAACGTAGAAATTTGGTAATTTGGATTTTAACCACGAATTGAGCATGAATATTTGAGTAAATTGTATATTTAACCTAGTAAAGTTATGGATAAATTTTATCTTCGAGAAATTTCGGAATCTGGGAACGTGGGCCCGAGGGCATTTTGGTCAATTCATTGAGCGCAGTTGGGAAATGATATAATTTTAATTTGTTACAAGTATTAGAGTGAATTTTCACTGCTTTGCCCATTATTTGGTAGTTTTGGGGCGTTGTGCATCAAATTGGAGCCGTCGGGAGGGCTTGGAAGCCGGTTATGTAGTTTCGGAGCGAGGTAAGTCTCCTTTCTAACTTTGTGATGGGAATTGTCCCCCAAGGTGAACTAATTGAATATGTGTTACTATTTGCGGGGGCTACGTACGCACGAGGTGACAGGAGTCCGTGCGTAGCTACTGTTATGCCATGTTTGAGTAGTCTAGGACCCACTCGCATGCCTTACCTGTTGTACTTATGAATTTATCAATGATATTAGCCTAGTGATATGATCGAGTTAGTAATCGAATATATAAAAAGGTCAGAACTTATTTTCCTTAATCAATTGAGAAGAGAATGGATCCTTCCTTGCATAATTGTGTTCCGGATGAATCAGTTATATTTAAAACCTTATCAACTTGGCAAATGAATTTCCAGGAATGATTTAAATAATATATTCATGTTATGTTCACCTAAAGAGAATTTTATCATTTTTTTTGAGAAGTTGTTTTCTTGATAAAAATGTGGATTATTATGTGAATACGTGTACCTATGAGCACCTGAGTCGCAGGTATGATTCGCGATCAGGATAGCCTTATTATTATTATGTTTACCGCATCGCATGATCGATTCGCGAGTGGGGAAAATAGAGGCATCTATGGTTCAAGTCGTTCGACCCTCGGCAGTGCACATTTTATTATTGTTGGTCCGCGCCGTTCGACCCTCGGCATTCTTGATTGTGCATGATATATGTTGCGTATTTCCTGTGATGTATACATGATATATACATATTATATCCCACTCGTGATCTGAATTTTTAAATTGTCTTAAGGACGTAAATTGTGAAATTAAACGACGGAACCCTAGAAATTTGTAAATTATGGAAACAGTTGATCTCCCCTGTCACTATTTTTTATTCATTTATTCGACGTTAATAACCATGTTGATATCCTTCATATATTATATTGTGTGGACTTATAGCAAGTGTCTAATTTGACCTCCCGTCACTACCTCTCTGAGGTTAGGCGGGATACTTACTGAGTACACGTTATTTTTGTATTCATGCTACACTTGATGTGCATTTTTTTGCACATGTACCTTCATAGCACAGTGGTTGACTTGGAGACTTTGACGGGCTGCATCTTCCGGAGGCGTTCCACAGCTGACAGAGTCTCCCTTCGATGTATTTGCACTTTATTTTACAGTCATTGTCCAATTTGTACCTCGGACAAGCGTTGTATAATTGTATAAATTCTTAGAAGTTGCTCATGTACTTGTGTCACCGGGTTCTGGGGATGTGTTGGGATTTAATTGATAAAACTGAATTGATTTGCTGTCGTATTTAATTTACGAAGATTTATTCATTTGATTATGAAATGCAATGAAAGGTAAAATTTTAAAAATGTTAAGAACAGGAATATAATTAACTAATTAAGGATTCTCTTTCCTGACCGTGGTGTCCGGCGCCATCACGACCTAAATGGATTTTGGGCCGTGACAGCTAAAAAACTGTACAAATTCAAAATAAAGTTGTTTGGCCCCTTATGATAATTTCAAGCCCTTACCCATCCCTGGTTACCAAACGTAGTTATAAATGAACCCCTTAGGAGCCCTAACGCACCTCAAAATCGTTAGGTGGCGACTCTTCAAAAGCTCAAACCCCTTTCCCAAAAGGATGAGTTGTCTCAACCAAATGTCATAAACCCGGACTCCGCGAGGAAAAAGGGGGCGCGACAGCATCGCGACTCTGCAGGGGATTATAGGCTTTTACCATTTCAAACTGCCGTGTGAATTTGTACCTTTACTATATTTGATATTTGCACCCTTTCCTCTTCTCCTTTTATGAAATTAACTGTTTATCTCTTTCAAGTATTATTCCTTCCCAAAAACAAAACTGACATGTTTCTTTGTTTCCCTTTGTAATCGCTTTAAATCTAAGTGAACATCAATACACAAAATAGGCACACTTGTTCAAAAATCAGTGGCAGGGCCCTAATAGTTTGCCTACTGTTTTAAGACATGTGAAACTTAGTAGTAAGCAATTAGAACACGCAGTTTTTCAGTTTATATAAAGACATTAATAACATAAGGCTTGCCTAGGGGTGGGGTTGTGCATAATAATAACTACAAGTTATTTTAAGCAGTTTTGAAGTTATTCAACCTACGAACATGTTGTTTTAGGTGACACAGATCTAAAAAAAGAATTTATACCAGTTTTATGTCTAGAAACATGATATCTACATATGAGGTTGTTTTATACCCTTTTATGGTCAGTTACTTATTTTAGTTGAACTAGGCGTATTTAAACAAATGCAAACAAAATCCCTTAGAACATGGTATCTAAATGCACACAGGAGTGACAAATTTATTTTTGTTAAAGTTATTCATTAATCCTAATAGCAGGATTTCTAAGTGAGAAACTTATACAATGTTAAAACATGGATTAATGACATATGATATGCTGAAGCAGTAAGTGTGAAGCCCTAAGAACAAGATATCTAATGCATGTTTAGCATGATTTTGGATGACCACATTAGTCCTAAGACATGGATTCTAATGCAAATACACAGAATGTAAAGCCTAAAGCATGCTTTCTACCCAGTATTATTAAAAAGATCATACAGCTACCCTCCCCATTATCACTATCCACCCCAATATCTGTTTACAAATAATTATTACAGACCAATGGCAGAATGAATTACATAAATGAAAAGGAAATTAAATTATAGGGAGCCTGAAGCATGCCCAAATACAACCTGAGAATATCAGGCCTTCAGTAGTCTCAAATGATAAAGGATTTCATAGCCAGATTTATATCAGGGTGTGTCAGAGTTCCCTAAGGACCTCAAGGATCTCGGGCAGTGCTCACACCTAGACTTTTCATAACAGGGATTGAGTAAGTGCAGTGTGGAAGGGCCAGCCCCAGTGTGCCAAAGTTCAGAGGGATCTCAAAAGGATCCCAAGTCAGTCACACACTGGAGGTGAAAAACCTAGGGACTTAAGAGTAAAGTGAGAGTGCTTGACATAGTTTTGAAAAGGTTTTTGATAAGAAAATAGAACTGGAGTTATTCAATAATTAAAGGAGTTTTCAAATAAGCACTGATCAGTAGTAAAACAGTTTGAAAACAATGTAAACCTTGGAAAAGAAAAAGCAGCAAGCAACTTGATTGGCTACAGAACAAACAAGTCCAGCACTACTAACAACAGAGTTCACACAGGGTTATTGGGAATTGGGGACACATAGTGAAACATATAGCAACAGGAGCACAAAAGTTTCTCAAGGGTTCATAGGATTAAGGAGTTAGTTATACAGCTAATAGTACAAACATAGGGCATGGATTTTAGAACAGATACGTGGGAACATAGTTATACTAGACACAGAATCAGAGTTACTTAGAGATATTAGATTATTTAGAAAAGAAGATTATACCAGAAGCTAAGTAAACAGATAGACAAACCATCAAACATGCTGACATACATGGAATAAAGTCAAGTTGAGGCATGCTAGAGAGGCAATAGGCAGGTCAATAGACATGCTAATCAGAAGTCATAAAAGCTAGTAATTAAATAGGGTAGTCCAGGCATGCTAGGTGAAACAATGAGTTAAACATGCTAGTTAAACATTGAACAATAAGATGTTGAGTAGGAACAAAACTAAAAATCATTGAACTAAAGCAGTAACACATAGAGTTTTGGACTTGAAACTGAATCAGGACATACCAGTTAAGGAGAGTAAACACGGAGTATAGAGCATGTGTAGTGCAATAACTAGCCTTGGCTTACAGCCGACTAGTTCAATAAAAGTAGCAAGTAACAAGAAAGAGCATAGAGCTTTTAATTCTAAGAGAGAGTTATTGAACTAGTGTACGTCCGTGTTAGTGAGAATAAAGGAGAGTATATATAATAGTTTAGAGAGGAGTAAAATAAGGTAAAGGAAATCAATCATCAACAATTAAGGAGGCCACAAAATCAGTCAGGCAAAAAATCAGCAATTCTTTCCTTAATTAAAGGAGTAATTAGCCAATGGTAAAAAGCAGAACATTTAAGGAAAGAAATCAAGTATAACTTAGGTACAGAGTAGGCAATTAGGGTTCAGTTAAGGAAATAACTAGTAATAATCAATAAATAACACGGTTAATCAAAGAATAAGGTAAGAGATAATCAAAGGCTGTAAAGATATGGAAATAATTGAGAAAATCAGCACATAGGTATCACCATAGCAAATCACGGAATAAAGGACTCATAATAATATAGGTTTTCCATGAATGACAGATAGGCTAAGTATAACACACAAAATCAGACAAGATTTGAATCCGAAACCCTAATAGGAGCACATTAGAGTAAAATCATAAGCCATTTAGATTAAATGAGGGAGAAATCATACGAATCAAAGTACAGAACAAAGCTATGTATCAAATAACACTGATCGACTCAGAATCCACACATAGTGTTAAAAATTAGGGGTTTCAACATAAACTAGTTAGGGTTGAGGAAAAACTCAACATAATCGATTAAAACACATAAGAATCAGAGAATAAGCAATAGAAATGAGAAAACGTTTTGAAAAAGATTTTCAAGGAAACCATAGTTAGGAAAAAATGAAAAGACACTTGAAATCCGAAGGTTTTTTATAAAACAAGAAAAAATAGTTCGATCTATTTTAGATCTGTACAGATCTGAGGAGTTTAAGATACGAGAGTAGGGTTTTTGTAACGACCCGACCGGTCGTTTTGCGTATTCGGACCCCGTTCCCCTAAATAAGACTTCCCGTAGCAGCTTATCGTAATTTGTGACTTGCGGGGACAGGTGGTTTGGGATTTGGAAGTGTTTAGAATAGTATAGGAACACTTGGTTCCTTAAGGTTGGCTTTTAAAGCCAAGTTTGACTTTGGTCAACATTTTGAGTAAACGACCTCGAAATAGAGTTTCGACGATTCCAGTAGCTTCGTATGATGATTTCGGACTTGAACGTATGTCCGGAATGGGTTTTGGATGACCCGAGAGCGTTTCGACGCCAAATAGCGAAATAGAGTTTCCTCAAGTTTGAAATTTGGTTTGGAACGTGATTTTTATGTTATCGAGGTCCGAACGGAATTCTAATACCAGGAATAGTTCCGTTATGTCATTCGTGACTTGCCTGCAAAATTTGGTGTCATTCCGAGTGGTATAGGTCGGTTCGGCGCATTGAAACTGAATTCAAGAACTTAGAAATTTAAAGTTTGATTCTAGGGGTTTTGAGGGGTGATTTCGAGTTCTAGCGTTGTTTTGGGTGTTCCGATGGCTCGAGCGAGTCCGCAATATGATTAAGGACTTGTTGGTATAATTGTGTGGGGGCTAGGGTGGGCCCAGGTGCCTCCCGGACACCCTCACGAGGCTAAAAACCAGCAGCTTCAGCTGCTGGTGCACCAGATCTGGTGTGACCGCAGGTGCGGTTGCCCAGATCGCAGGTGCGATACCGCCCCTGCGGTCAAGCCATCACAGGTGCGACCCCAAGGGAGTTGGCACAAAATCGTAGGTGCGGGCCTTCTCCCGCAAGTGCGGACCCGCCGGTGCGGGATTTCCTCCGCAGGTGCGGCCACAGGCCTCCTTGGCCATTTCCGCAGGTGCGACCATTTGGTCGCTGGTGCGAGACCGCAGGTGCGGTCCTCGAGCCGCAGGTGCGGGATCACTGGAGACAGTGATCTCATTTAATACGGGAATTGGCCTTTTTTCACCATTTCTTCTCCTCCATTGGCGATTTTGAGAGCTTTCAAGAGGGTATTCGGCCTAGTTACTAAGAGGTAAGTAATTTCCATTTGAATGTTATATTATTACACCAAAACTTAGGTAGGTTAACATCTAATTAGTGGAAATCAAAGGGGTTAGAGTAAAAACTTAGAGTTGATGTACTTTAGGGAATTTCACCACTTTTCTACCACGTAATCATACAAAAATTATATATTATTGATCCTTAGGCTATGGGTGAGTGTTATCTTCGAAAATTTCCGGAATCCGAGCATGTGGGCCCGGCGGTGTATTTTGGGATTTCTTCACGGATAGTGAATTCACTAAATAAGTAGTAGAATTTCCATACTTTGAGCATGCAATTACATATTTATATACCATTTGACTAGTTTCGAGTCCTCGGGTGTAAAGTTTGGAGTTTCGGGCGCGTTCTTGACCGGGAAGAAGATTCTACGCGAGGTGAGTCTCCTTTCCAACCTTGTAAGAGGGAATTGTCCCTATAGGTAAATGTAAACGATTGATTGTCCTTATTGCGGGGGCTACGTACACGCAAAGTGACGAGAGTCCATGCGTAGCTACTACTCTGTTGTGTCGGGTAGAATTTAGGATTTCACAAGCATGCCTTTATGTGTCTTACCTGTATCTTTACATGTGTTCCTGGTTGCTTATTATCCTTGAAATTTACATGAGAATATTAGGAAGCTATGTGTAAGTTTAAGTGCTTAAATCTCTGAATTCAAGAATAATCCATGATAAATTCCTAAATTTCCTGACAAATGTTGTGTATGTCTATGAGCACCCGTGTCGTATGTATGTTTCGTGAGTGGGGTAGCCCTATATTTATGTCAACCGCGTCGCATGATCGATTCGCGAGTGGGGTAATGGATGCATCTATGGTTCGTGTCGCTCGACCCTCGGCAGTGCACATTTATATTTTGCGTCGCTTCGGCCGTACGCTTTGGCATATTATGTGCTATGTATTTGACTGAGAGTCTTGATATTATTAAATAAATTACCCCACGTGTAAGGGGAACTTGAGACTTTTGTGGTAATTACTATTTGACTCATGAGAATAAAATTGTAGTTTTTTATAATTGATACTTCATGCCTTGTGATTTCATGACTACTTTTCCTTTCTAGCCTTATTTATTCGTATTATTGGTTATTGACCCTAGTAAGTATCACGTCTACCTCTCGTCACTACTTCTTCGAGTTTAGACGCGATACTCACTGGGTACATATTTTTTTATATGTACTCATGCTACACTTCTGTACTTAATTGTACAGGTTCTGAGGCTGTTGCACCTGGTCACTATTCCGGTGTCCGTCACTGAGAGATCCATCTGGATTAGACTATACGGTGAGCTGCTCTTCCTGGCGTTCCTCAGCAGCACTGTGGAGTTTCCATTATTGTTGGATATTTTGTCTACCCTTACAAACAGTTGTACATCTATTTTGTGTATTTTTGTATATTCCAGTCGCCTGTGGACTTGTGACACTAGGTCTTGGCACACGTAGTTGATTCACTAGTATTATACTACTCTGTTTTATGCTGGAAAACGATTCTTCTTTTGAGTTATTTTAAATCACTTTGCCTCACTTCCTCACTTTCATTTAAGGACTGCTTAAATTAAAACTGGACAAGTATTTGAACATCTCATTAATTTAAGTAATTTCGTTAGCAAACTAGTGTTGGCTTGCCTGACTTCGGTGTTGGGAGCCATCACGACCTGAATAGGAATTTGGGTCGTGACAACATGGTATAAGAGCTCTAGGTTCACGTAGGTCTCACAAGTCACAGGCAAACTTAGTAGAGTCTTCCGGATCGATACGGAGACGTATGTATTTATCTTCGGGAGGCTACAGGGTGTTAGGAAAAATCCCTCTTTTTCTTATTCTATCGTGCAATCGATGGTCTTACTAAAACCCATTCTTCTACTCTCTCACAGATGGTGAGGACTCGTGCAGCTGATATTCCAGACCTGGGAGATGCCACTACCCCCGTAGTCCGAGGCCGTGGCAGAGGCCAGGGGAGGGCACCGGCCCGAGGTAGGGAACGAGGGCGTCCTAGAGTTACTCCATTAGCACCCCCAGAGGATCCGATCCCTGAGGAGCAGGGTGAGGTGCCCCCAGCAGATCCATCTCTAATGGATTTCAAGACTGCACCAGGCTTCCAGGAGGTCATGGGCCGTATGATGCGGTTCATGGATACTATGACCCAGGATGGTTTATTTCCAGCGGATCCTACTACATCTTAGGCGGGAGGGGGAGTTTAAACCCCTACCACCCAGGCCGTAGGTCATGCAGCGGCAGTATATCAGACTCCGAGTACTCTGCCCGCGGGTGGAGCACAGCCAGCAGTAGCACCTGAGCTTAGACCAGCCGCGGATGGCGATCCGGAGAAGTTACTTGATAGATGGACTCGATTGCACCCTCTTGTATTCAGAGGTGTGAGGGGAGAGGATGCCCAGGACTTTATTGATAGGTGCATGGACAGACTGCATAACATGAGGATTTTGGAGTCCCACGGAGTTGATTTCACTACTTTTCACCTAGAGGGCAGGACTCGCAGATGGTGGCAGTCATTCATCCTGGGTAGGCTAGCAGGTTCCCTTCCTCTCTCATAGGAGTAATTCACTCAGCTGTTCCTGGACAGGTATATTCCACCCTCCGAGAGGGAAGATCTGCGGTATCAGTTTAAGCAGGTGGAGCAGGGGCAGATGACAGTGACGGATTACGAGGCCAGATTTTCAGAGTTGTCCCGTCATGCCCTCATGATTCTTCCTACAAAGGCTGAGAGAGTGCGGAGATTCGTAGCCGGGTTGCACTCAGGATTAGGGCCAACATGGCCCGAGAGGTGGAGATGGGTACTCCTTGTCAGCTTGTGGTCGAGATAGCTCGCCGGATTGAGGGTTACCGATCGAGGGGCAGAGAGCAGGGTCAGCCTGACAAGAGAGTTAGATTTTCTGGAGATTTTCGAGGCGCCCCAGGCAGAGGCAGGGGTCAGTTCAACAGAGGCCAGCCTAGCAGTCCTCCATATTCAGCTCCTCCACCACCTCCCTGTGGTGCTCCTGTGAGGCCTTACTTCAGTGCCATGCCGGAGAGTTCTTACCGCCCACCAGCCATTCAGGGTTCCTCCGGCGGGTATTCAGGTCATCAGGGTTCTCCCAGTCCCTACTTCAGTTCTATGCCAGAGGTTTCTCACCGTCCCCCAGCTATTCAAGGTTCTTCTTCTTCAGGGCAGCAGACCATGCCTCTAGTGAGATGCTATGAGTGTGGGGATTCAGGCCACATGAGGAGGACTTTTCCCAGACTTCGGGGCAAGGTTGTTCAGCAGAGTTACCAGCCCACATACTCAGCACCGGTGCCCCGTCCACCTAGAGGTGGAGGACAAGCTGGTAAAGGTCGTCCCAGAGGTTGTGGCCAGTCAGGGGGAGCTCAGCTAGCTCCTATTCAGTCCAGCGGAGGTTAGTCTTCAGGTACTCCAGCCAGATTCTATGCTATTCCGGCCCGAGCAGATGCAGTGGCCTCAGACGCCGTGATCAGAGGTACTATTTCAGTATGTGGTAGGGAGGCATCAGTACTATTTGATCCAGGATCTACTTATTCATATGTGCCATCCTTATTTGCTTGTTTTCTGGATTTTCTTTGCGAGTCCTTGGATTCTCCTATATATGTGTCCACTCCTGTGGGCGATTCTGTGGTGGTAGACCGGGTCTTTCGGTCTTGTATGATCACCTTTTGTGGGTTCAAGACTAGAGCGGACATTCTATTGCTCGACATGGTTTATTTTAGATTATCCTGGGCATGGATTGTCTATATCCTTATTATGCCATCTTGGATTGCCATGCAAAGACGGTTACTTTGGCCATGCATGAGTTGCCTAAGCTGGAGTGGAAAGGTTCCTCAGTTAGCGCAGCTAGTAGAGTTATTTCCTTCCTGAAGGCTCGACATATGGTCGAGAAGGGTTGTTTGGCGTATCTTGCTTATGTGCGGGACACCACCACCGAGTTTCTAACGATTGATTCAGTGCCAGTTGTTCGAGAGTATGCAGATGTTTTTCCTTCAGACCTTCCGGAAATGCCTCCGGATCGAGATATCGATTTTTGTATTGATGTAGCTCTATGCACTTAGCCTATGTCTATTCCCCCGTACCGTATGGCTCCGAAGGAGTTGAAGGATCAGCTTGAAGAGTTGTTGGCTAAGGGGTTTATCAGACCGAGTGTATCGCCGTAGGGTGCTCCAGTGCTATTTGTGAATAAGAATGATGGGTCTATGCGGATATGTATTGATTACCGCCAGTTGAACGAGGTCACCATTAAGAATAAGTATCCATTGCCGCGCATCGATGATTTGTTTGACCAGTTACAGGGTGCCAGGGTATTTTCTAAAATTGACTTGAGATCGGGGTATCACCAGTTGAAGATTCGGGCTTCGGATGTTCCGAAGACTACTTTTCGTACGAGATATGGCCATTATGAGTTCTTAGCGATGTCCTTTGGCTTGACTAATGCCCCGACAACATTTATGGATTTGATGAACAGGGTGTTCAGGCCGTATATTGATTCCTTTGTCATCGTCTTCATTGACGACATTTTGATTTACTCACGTAGCCCGGGAGAGAACGAGCAGCATTTGAGAGTTGTGCTCCAGACCTTGCGAGAACAGAAGTTATATGCTAAGTTCTCCAAGTGTGAGTTTTGGTTGGATTCTGTGGCATTCTTGGGACATGTGGTATCTGGAGAGGGTATCAAGGTTGATCCTAAGAAGATTGAGGCATTTCAGAGTTGGCCACGTCCTACTTCAGCGACAGAGATCAGGAGTTTCTTGGGTCTAACAGGCTACTACCGGCGATTTGTGGAGGGCTTTTCATCCATTGCAGCCCCATTTACTAGATTGACTCAGAAGAATGCTCTATTTCGGTGGTCTGACGAGTGTGAGGCAAGCTTTAAGAAGCTCAAGACTGCATTGACTTAGGCACCAATCCTAGTATTGCCTTCCAGTTTGGGGATGTATACGGCGTATTGCGATGCTTCACGCGTTGGCTTAGGGTGCGTATTGATGCAGGAAGGGATATTTATTGCTTATACTTCGCGCCAGCTGAAAGTTCATGAGAAGAATTACCCTGTGCATGATTTGGAGTTGGAGGCGATAGTTCATGCTCTTAAGATTTGCAGGCATTACTTATATGGGGTGTCTTGTGAGGTGTATACAGACCACCGCAGCTTGCAGCACTTGTTCAAGCAAAGGGATCTTAATTTGAGGCAGCGCATGTGGCTTGAGTTACTAAAGGATTATGACATCACCATTCTTTATCATCCGGGCAAGGCGAATGTGGTAATAGATGCTTTGAGTAGGAAGGCGGAGAGTATGGGTAGCTTGGATTATATTGCAGCTGAGGAGAGACATCTAGCCTTGGACATTCAGTCCTTGGCCAATCGCTTGGTGAGATTAGATCTTTCAGAGCCTCATCGAGTTCTAGCTTATGTGGGTGCTCAGTCTTCATTATTGGGGGAGTTCAAGGCTCGACAGTATGATGATCCGTGTTTGGCAGAACTATGGGAGACAGTGGTCTAGGGTGGTTCCAAGGAGGTTACTATTGGCGAGGGTGGTGTTCTGAGACTTCAGGGTCATTTGTGTTTTCCTAATGTTGATGGCTTGAGGCCGAGGATTCTAGAGGAGGCACACAGTTCGCGGTATTCTGTTCATCCTGGTGCTACGAAGATGTATGGTGATTTGAAGCAGCATTTCTAGTGGAGACGGATGAAGAGGGACATTGTGGAGTATGTGGCTAGGTGTCTTAATTGCCAGCAGGTTAAATATGAGCACCAGAGACCAGGGGGCTTACTTCATCAGATGCCCATTCTTGAGTGGAAGTGGGAGCGCATTACTATGGACTTCGTGGTTGGGTTGCCTCGGACATTGCGGAAGGTTGACGCGGTTTTGGTTATTGTTGATAGGTTTACCAAATCGGCGCATTTCATTCCTATGGCTACTACTTATACTTCTGAGAGGCTAGCCCAGATCTACATTCGAGAGATAGTCCGGTTGCATGGTGTTCCGGTGTCCATTATATCAGATCGAGGTCCTCAGTTTACCTCGCACTTCTGGAGAGCATTGCATAGAGAGATGGGCACTCAGATTGATCTCAGCACAGCATTCCATCCACAGACTGATGGTCAGTGGGAGCGTACCGTTCAGATATTGGAGGACATGCTCAAAGCATGTGTGCTTGACTTTGGAGGCCAGTGGGACCAATTCTTGCCTTTGGCCGAGTTTGCTTACAATATTAGTTACCAGTCCAGCATCGAGATGGCTCCATTTGAGGCTTTATATGGTCGGCGATGTCATTCTCCTATCGGGTGGTTTGAGCCTGGTGAGGCTAAGTTATATAGTATAGACCTGGTGAGAGATGCTTTAGAGAAGGTGGAGTTAATTCAGGAGATGCTCTGCACAGCACAGTCCAGACAGAAGAGCTACGCGGATTAGAGGGCACATGATGTGTCATTTATGGAGGGAGATAAGGTTCTGTTGAAGGTTTCGCCGATGAAGGGTATTATGAGATTCGTGAAGAAGGGTAAGCTGAGCCCGAGGTTCATAGGTCCCTTCGAGGTATTGAGGCTAGTTGGAGAGGTTGCTTATGAGCTTGCCTTACCTCCCAGCTTATCGGGAGTCCATCCGGTATTCCACGTATCCATGCTCCGGAGATACCACGTCGATTTCTCTCACGTTGTTGATTTAAGTATTATTCAGTTGGATGAGAGGTTGGGCCACGGGAGGATCCAATTGCTATTATTGATAGACAGGACCGCTAGTTGAGATCTAAGAGAATTTCTGCTGTAAAGGTCCAGTGGTGGGGCCAACCGATCGAGGAGGCGACTCGGGAGTCCGAGAAGGACATGCAGAGAAGATACCCACACTTATACAACACTTCAGGTATGATTCTAGACCCGTTCGAGGACGAACGTTTGTTTAAAAGGTGGTGAATGTAATGACTCGACTAGTCGTTTTGCGTATTCGGACCCGGTTCACCTAAATAAGACTTCCTGTAGCGGCTTATCGTGATTTGTGACTTGCGGGGACGGGTGGTTTGGGATTTGGAGGTGTTTAGAATAGTATAGGAACACTTGGTTCCTTAAAGTTGGCTTTTAAAGCCAATCTTGACTTCGGTCAATATTTTGAGTAAACGACCTCGGAATCGAGTTTCGACGATTCCAGTAGCTTCGTATGATGATTTCGAACTTGAACGTGTATCCGGAATGGGTTTTGGATGACCCGAGAGCGTTTCGACGCCAAATAGCGAAATAGAGTTTCCTCAAGTTTGAAATTTGGTTTGGAACGTGATTTTTATGTTATCCAGGTCCGAACGGAATTCTGAGACCGGGAATAGTTCGGTCCGTTATGTCATTCGCGACTTGCCTGCAAAATTTGGTGTCATTTCGAGTGATATAGGTCGGTTCGGCGCATTGAAACCGAATTCAAGAACTTAGAAATTTTTAAGTTTGATTCTAGGGGTTTTGAGGGGTGATTTTCGAGTTCTAGCGTTGTTTTGGGTGTTCCTACGGCTCGAGCGAGTACGCAATATGATTTAGGACATGTTGGTATAATTGCACGTGGGCTCGGGTGGGCCCAGGTGCCTCCCGGACACCCCCACAAGGCTAAAAACCAGCAGCTTCAACTGCTACCAGATCTGGTGTGACCGCAGGTGCGGTTACCCAGATCGCAGGTGCGATACCACCCCTGCGGTCAAGCCATCGCAGGTGCGACCCTAGGGGAGTTGGCCCAAACCGCAGGGGCGGACGTTTTCCCGCCGGTGCTGGATTTCCTCCGCAGGTGCGGCCACAGGCCTCCTTGGCAATTTCTGCAGGTGCGACCATTTGGTCGCTGGTGCGAGACCGCAGGTGCGGTCCTCGAGCCGAAAGTGCGGGATCACTGGAGGCAGTGATCTCATTTAATACAGGATTTGGCTATTTTTCACGATTTCTTCTCCTCCATTGGCGATTTTGAGAGCTTTCAAGAGGGTATTCGGCCTAGTTACTATGAGGTAAGTAATTTCCATCTGAATGTTAGATTATTACACCAAAACTTAGGTAGGTTAACATCTAATTAGTGGAAATCAAAAGGGTTAGAGTAACAACTTAGGGTTGATGAACTTTAGGGAATTTCACAACTTTTCTACCACGAAATCATACATAAATTATATATTATTGATCCTTAGGCTATGGGTGAGTGTTATCTTCGAAACTTTCCAGAATCCGAGCATGTGGTTGCGGCGGTGTATTTTGGGATTTCTTCAAGGATAGTGAATTTACTAAATAAGTAGTAGAATTTCCATACTTTGAGCATGCATTGACATATTTATATACCATTTGACTAGTTTCGAGTCCTCGGGTGTAAAGTTTGGAGTTTCAGGCACGTTCTTGACTGGGAAGTAGATTCTACGCGAGGTGAGTTTCCTTTCCAACCTTGTAAGAGGGAATTGTCCCCACAGGTTAATTTAAACGATTGAATTGTCCTTATTGCGGGGGCTACGTACGCGCAATGTGACGAGAGTCCGTGCGTAGCTACTACTCTGTTGTGTCAGGTAGAATTTAGGATTTCACAAGTATGCCTTTATGTGCCTTACCTGTATCTTTACATGTGTTCCTGGTTGCTTATTATCCTTGAAATTGACATGAGAATATTAGGAAGCTATGTGTAAGTTTAAGTTCTTAAATCTCTGAATTCAAGAATAATCCATGATAAATTCCTGAATTTCCTGACAAATGTTGTGTATGTCTATGAGCACCCGTGTCGTATGTATGATTCGCGAGCGGGGTAGCCCTATATTTATGTCAACCACGTCGCATGATCGATTCGCGAGCGGGGTAATTGATGCATCTATGGTTCGTGCCGCTCGACCCTCGGCAGTGCACATTTATTTTTCGTGTCGCTTCGGCCGTACGCTTCGGCATATTATGTGCTATGTATTTGACTGAGAGTCTTGATATTATTAAATAAATTACCCCACGTTTAAGGGGAACTTGAGACTTTTATGGTAATTACTATTTGACTCATGAGAATAAAATTGCAGTTTTATATAATTGATACTTCATGCCTTGTGATTTCATGACTACTTTTCCTGTCTAGCCTTATTTATTCATATTATTGGTTATTGACCCTAGTAAGTATCACGTCTACCTATCGTCACTACTTCTTCGAGTTTAGACGGGATACTCACTGGGTACATATTTTTTTATATATACTCATGCTACATTTTTTTACTTAATTATACAGGTTCTGAGGCTGTTGCACCTGGTCACTATTCTGGTGTCCGTCACTGAGAGATCCATCTGGATTAGACTACACGGTGAGTTGCTCTTCCTGGCATTCCTCAGCAGCACTGTGGAGTTTCCATTATTGTTGGATATTCTGTCTACCCTTCCAGACAGTTGTACATCTATTTTGTGTATTTTTGTATATTCCACTAGTCGCCTGTGGACTTGTGACACTAGGTCTTGGCACACGTAGTTGATTCACTAGTATTATGCTACTCTGTTTTATGCTGGCAAACGATTCTTCTTTTGTGTTGTTTTAAATCACTTTGCCTCACTTCCTCACTTTCATTTAAGGACTACTTAAATTAAAACTGGACAAGTATTTGAACATCTCATTAATTTAAGTAATTTCGTTAGCAAACTAGTGTTGGCTTGCCTGACTTCGGTGTTGGGCGCCATCACGGCCATAATAGTAATTTGGGTCGTGACAGTTTTGTAAAAATAATGCAAAGATGAAGATATCGGCTTAGAAAATCATAGGTTTAGGCAAAAATAGAAAGATCTTGTTGGAGATTGAGCCATGAAGGCCTGAGACAGGCCAAGGCGGGGTCAAAGTCATAAGTGGACTGGCCCTGGTCCCTTGAGGACCTTAGACTAGAGACAAAAAAATCCGGCGTACGAGAGCCATGAGGGGCCTGAGGGTGGTGAGAATCCACCATGGTCGACGACATGTGAGTGACGACGAGGGGGGAATTAGGGTTAGGGTCTGAGAGAACTTGAGAGAGAAGGGGGTGAGTGACGACGGAGTGAAAGAGAGAAATGAGGGGTTTGGGAGGGGGTAGTTTAGGTTAATTGAGGAAATAATTAATTTGGGTCGTTGATAAAAAATGATCAACGGCCAGGATTCAACCAAAATTGGGTCGGGTTAGGTAGGGGTTTGGGCCTAGTTATATTGGGTTGGTCTATAAGGCATTTGGGCTAGCTAATTTAGGCTTTAATTGAAATAATAAATGGCTATTTGTTAAATACCCCAAATAAATTAATTAAAATAATTTGTAAAATAATTACTAGTTATAAAATTGAATTTCATGCATAGATATGTTTTGAAAATGGTTATTTTAGCATTTAAAAACACAAAAGACTTATTTTTGGTAAAAATGATGCGAAAATTATATACATGGGCTATAATTGCAAAGTTATTGCAATTGTAGCCAAAATATACCAAATTGGTTATTTATGTAATAATTTGGGCTTAACAAAACCATAAATAGTAATATTAAGTCAAGAAGTGTTTTTAAATCATTTGTGATGCAATTTTGTAATTGTTTTTTTAGAAATAAAATACAGGAAAAATTAATAAAAATGTAGAAAATTTGTGGAAAAATACCAATTGATGTTAGTTCATGATTTTGAAGGTATATACGCAATTTAAAATTATTTTTTAGGAAACATTAGGTATCAACAATCATCTCATCCCAAAAAGGGGAATATTCTCATCACGTCAATCACATCAATAATGAGAAGAATAACCACAATTAATTCCTACACCGACACAGGTAGTTTCGGGGTTAGGCTATCTCAACCTACCCTTCCTTGGTGACTAATTATACTCCCAAAGAGTTTATTATTATTTAAAGGACTTACAACTCATTTCAACATCTTATACATGTTTCTCAGTTTCATTGCCACTAGTGGCCCACATGTGATATCATTCTTGGCACGTTGGCCGTATTTCTTATTTCATGCTCACCTCATTCACTTTAAAACATTAACACGGATCATCAACAACAAAGAATTTCTATTCAAGACTTTGAGTACACATGTGAGAAAATAAGAGTTTTAAGCACATTCAGATTTGTACACAGTTTGGCATAATAGCTTTCATTTGAAACACGACTTGAAGTCATAATCTTTAGATACGCAACCCATATTTTGAACACATTCTCAAATAACAATAATATGATATAAACAAGACAAGTCTTAGACTTGTGAAATGGAGGGCAGAGCTTAGCCCGAAAGAGGAGCAAAGCAGATAATGCTTGAGAGACAACGCTTAGTCTCGGTGAAAGAATGTAAAATTGAGGCAGAGCTTAGCCTCATGCGGGTATGGAGACAGAGCTTAGTCTCATGCAAATGAATGCAGAGATTAGCCTTATGCAAAGGGAAGGCAGATATTATCCTTATGCAGATGTGGAGGCAGGGCTTCAACTCATGCAAGTGCGGAGGTAGAGCTTAACCTCATGCAGATGTGAAGGCTGCGAGTAGCCTTATGCGAAGTGAATGCAGAGTTTAGCCTTATGCAGGGGAAGGCAGCGATTAGCCTTATACGAAGGAAGGCAGAGATTAGCCTTATGCAGTGGAAGGCAGAGATTAGCCTTATGCAAACGGAGGCAGAGTCTAGCCTTATGCAGGATAGAGTAAATAGCAGATAGTAGCAGAGTTTCTTAGCTGGTAGCAGATTTCGATGTTGCGATTGTGGTGAAAACTTGACTTTGAAGTACGTTTATTCTTGTTCCTGCATCAAAAGAAAAATTGTGAGTTCTGTAAAGGGGTGGTTGGTTCATGTCCCCACTGGCTTTACTTGACTTGCTTTGCTTCGTCTGGAGATCCTGTTTAAGTCATCGGGGTAGCGTTTGGCTAAATAGAGTTACCTTACAAGCAAGCATGCATAGTTTCGTAAAGACACAGTAAAAATATATTTTGAGAAATTTAGATGAGGCGTTGACCGTGACAAGATCCGAGATATTGCAACCTCTCGCTAAGGAATTTTGAGGGTCCTCCTAAAAATTCTGCCCTAGTTAGATGGACTCGCATCTCTGACTGTTGTATATGCTGCAATCGGCTGAACTTGCTTCGGAATTTTGAGGGTCCTCCTCAAAATTCTGCCCCAGTTTCCAATTGTGGGGGAAATGAGAATTTTATTGAATTGGGACCGAACCCATAGGGCTACCTACGTATCCCCTCTTAAACGGGAATCAGGTCGAGCGTAGTTCAATTTACATCATATGAGGAAAGCATAAAGAGTTACACATAGTATCGCTTGATTTCATCTGAGTTGATCAGTTTTGGCCAGACTTCTCCATCCATTTTTGCAATTATGAGAGCTCCTCCTGTCAGTACTTTGTCGACCATGTATGGACCCTGCCAGTTAGGAGAGAATTTCCCTTTGGTTTCATATTGATGTGGAAAGATCTTCTTCAACACTAGCTGCCCAGGTGTGAACTGTCTTGGCTTCACTCTTTTGTTGAAGGATCTAGACATTCTGTTCTGATAAAGTTATCTGTGACACACTGCATTCATCATTTTTCTGTTTATGAGGGCTAGTTGCCCATAGCGGCTCCTTATCCATTCTGCGTCGATGAGTTCAGCTTCTTGTATGATCCTCAAGGAAGGAATCTCCACTTCGGCAGGAATAATAGCTTATGTACCATAAACCAATAAGTAGGGAGTTGCCCCGGTTGACATGCAGACTGTGGTGCGGTATCCCAACAAGGCGAATGAAAGCTTCTCATGCCATTGTTTGTGATTTTCTACCATATTCCTCAATATCTTCTTGATGTTTATGTTGGCGGCTTCTACAGCTCCGTTCATCTGAGGTCTATAGGTTGTTGAATTTTTGTGCTTGATTTTTAAAGTCTCGCGCATAGACATGGCCTTCATCAGATCACTATTGAGATTAGAGGCGTTGTCGGTGATGATTGACTCTGGAACTCCAAACTGACAAATAATACGGTCGCGAACAAAGTCTGCCACGACTTTCTTGGTCACTGCTTTGTAAGATGCTGCTTCAACCCATTTGGTTAAATAATCAATAGCTACCAAGATAAACATATGCCCATTGGAGGCGATGAGCTCAATCGGACCGATAACGTCCATTCCCCAAGCGGCGAACGGCAAAGGTCAGCTAGTTGCATTGAGTTCATTTGGCGGTACTTTTATCACGTCTGCATGTACCTAACATTGGTAGCATTTCCAAACTACTAGATGCAGTCAATCTCCATGGTCATCCAGAAATAGTCGGCTCTGAGTATCTTCTTGGCCAAGACAAAGCCATTCATATGCCGACTGCAGGTCCCGACATGTATCTCTTCAAGTAGTTTGGAAGCTTCCTTTGCGTCGACACACCTCAGCAATCCCAGAGCAGGATTTCTCCTATATAGGATTCCTCCGCTGTGAAAGAAACAGGTGGATAACCTCCGGAACGTACGATTATGGGTATGATTTGCTTGCTCCGGGTATTCTCCCTTTGCCAAATATTACTTGTTGTCGTGGAACCATGGTTTCCCATCTTCTTCTTCTTCAACATGGGCACAATATGCCGGTTGGCTATGAATTATCACGGGAATAGGATCAATGAGGTTCTTATCAGGATGATGTATCATGGATGATAAAGTGGCCAGTGCATCGGCAAACCCGTTCTGAATTCTGGGGACGTACCGAAATTCTGTCTTTGCGAACCTCTTCCTCAATTCCTGCACATGGTGCAGATATGGCAATATCTTGGAATTATTCGTAACCCATTCTCCTTGTACTTGGTGTATAAGAAAATCGGAATCACCGATAACCAGTAACTCCTGAATGTTCATGTCGATGGCCATGTTGAGCCCTAGGATGCAAGCTCCATACTCTGCCATATTGTTGGTGCAAGGAAAACTGAGTTTGGCAGATACCAGATAATGTTGGCCAGTTTCCGATACCAGGACTACTCCAATGCCGACTCCTTTGAAATTTGCTCCATCAAAGAGCATCCTCCAGCTGTCATAGGATTCAGTAATGTCTTCTTCTATGAACAACACTTCTTCATCGGCAAAGTATGTTTTCAGAGGTTCGTATTCTCCTCCCACAGGATTTTCATCAAGATGATCTGCCAATGCCTGTCCCTTGACTATTTTCAGTGTCACATAGACGATGTCGAACTGACTCAACAGGATTTGCCACTTGGCTAGCTTGCCAGTGGGCATGGGCTTCTGAAAGATATACTTAAAAGGATCCATACTTGATATGAGGTATGTTGTGTAGGCACAGAAGTAGTGCCTCAGCTTCTGGGCTACCCAGATTAGAGCACAACAGGTGCATTCCAAAAGAGAATATCGTGCCTCGTATGGAGTGAACTTCTTACTCAGATAATAGATAGCATGTTCTTTTCTTCCTGTTTTTTCGTGCTTCCCTAGAACGCGACTGAAAGCTCCATCTAGTACTGTGAGGTAGAGTAACAAAGGTGTACCTGGCTCCGGCGGTACCAAGACTGGCAGTGTTGATAAGTATTCCTTGATTATGTCGAAAGCCTTTTAACAATCCTCGGTCCATTTGGTCGCAGCGTCTTTCTTTAACATCTTGAAGATTAGTTCACATATAACCGTGGACTGGGCTATGAACTAGCTAATGTAATTTAGTTGTCCCTGAAAATTCATTACGTCCTTCTTATTTCTCGATAGTGGCAACTCCTGGATGGCCTTGACTTTTTATGGATCAAGTTTTATTCCTCGGCGGCTGACGATGAACCCGGGCAGCTTTCTGGCAGGAACGTCGAATGCACATTTTGTGGGGTTCAATTTCAAGTTGTATTTTCGCAATCTGTCAAAGAACTTCCTCAAATCTGCTATATGGTCGGTGACTTTCTTGGACTTGATGATGACGTCGTCCACATACACCTCGATCTCCTTATGTATCATGTCATGGAAGATAGTAGTCATGGCTCTCATGTATGTGGACCCAACATTATTTAGGCCGAATGACATCATCTTGTAACAATATACTCCCCATGGCGTAATGAAAGCCGTTTTCTCAACATCCTCTTCATCCATCCAGA
Source organism: Nicotiana undulata (assembly GCA_005239495.1). Lineage (NCBI taxonomy): Eukaryota > Viridiplantae > Streptophyta > Magnoliopsida > Solanales > Solanaceae > Nicotiana > Nicotiana undulata. The sequence continues at coordinate 71,597 of ML275687.1, forward strand.
TCTGATGGTAACCGGCGAACTAGTCCACAAAGGACTGGAGTTCATGTTTTGCACAATTTTCAATTAGGATGTGTATGTTTGGAAGAGGGAAATCATCATTTGGACTGGTTCGGTTGAGATCCCGGTAGTCGACATAAACCCTGACCTTTCCATCCTTCTTCTGTACTGGCACGATGTTGGCTAACCATGTTGGGTATTCAACCACCCTGAGGACTTTGGTGTTGATTTGTTTAGTGACTTCTTCCTTGATTTTCAGACTCATGTCAGGCTTAAATTTCCGGAGCTTCTGCTTCTCTGGCGGGAACATTGGATTGGTGGGCAATTTGTAAGCCACGATGGATGTACTTAGTCCGGTAATATCATTGTACGACCATGCAAATATGTCCTCATATTCCTTACAGAATTGCGTGTACTTTTCTTTATCTGATGGTGACAAGTGGATGATGATGTGAGTTTCTTTAACAATCTCTGAATCTCCCAAATTGATCGCTTCAGTTTCTTCCAGGTTGGACTTAGTCTTGTTCTCAAAGTCCTCTACTTCTCTGACAATCTCCTCGGGTATGATATCTTCTTCTTCTGAATCACTATCCTTTTGTTGCATTGTCTCATTGCATGTCACAGTCATTGGTTCATCAAGACAGGAAATAGTAATGTTGTATAGATAAAAGTATGAGAGAAAACGATAATAATAAATACTGATTCATTGAAACATAAAAGCGATTTTCAATAACTTAAATGAATGTTTTGGAAAATTTGAGATTTTATTTAAAGACAGAAATGCAAAAAGGAAATCATTAGCAAACGAAATAAACAGTGCTTGTTCAGCCTTGCTACCCCGGGACTCGTCGGGCCCTGGATGGTCGGACAGTCCAATTTCTGAGGAATGATCCCTTGCTCACGACTTAGATGGTAGGTCCCTCCTCCCTTTCCTCCTCGACAATTACATAACAGTCCATATCTTCGTCCTCCAGGAACAAGTTCCTCATGGCTGTTAATGCTTCCTCTTCTTCTATCCCCATATGATGTCGACTTGCTGGAAAGTCTGTTCCAAATTTGGTATGGGCTGCTCCAATGGATGGTAAGGACCGCGCCATAGTGGCGACCAGTCTTGATACTCCTGCCAAGTGTACTGATAACCCATGCCAAAGGTAGTGTCGTGGCGCTTTAGTTGTATTGGTTTGGAGATTCCTTGAAGATTCTTGCAGAGATCCTTGCCAGGCTCGTATCCGCTCCAATTCAGTATGCTTTCAATCTTACTACTCCACCACTTGTCCTTATCTATTACATTGACCCGCTCGATGTGGTTATAGGTTTCTCCACCAAGCCTTCTTCTACCCTCAATCACCGGGATAGTCTGGCGGTTGTATATGGGGTTGCTCCTATCTCCATGGATGATTACCTCCTGGTGATTCCATTCAAATTTTACCGCCTGATGCAAAGTCGATGCCACTGCCCCAGCGGCATGTATCCATGGTCGTCCTAATAACAGATTATAGAACGCGAATATATCCAACACCTGGAATTCAACCTCAAACCATGTAGGTCCCATTTGCAGACATAGACTGATTTCTCCAATGGTGGACCTCTGAGAACTGTCGAAAGCCTTCACATTCATAGACCCCTCTCGTACAGTCCTTTGCCTAACCTTTTTAGTGTTGTCAATGGGCAAATGTTAATGTTGGACCCTCCGTCGATCAGAACCCTGGTGATGAAGTAATCTTCACATTGCACGGTAATGTGTAGTGCCCTGTTGTGACTCAAACCTTCAGGTGGCAATTCGTCCTCGTGGAAGGTGATTTTGTGGCTTTCTAATACCTGCCCCACCATGTTGGCCATCTCTCCACTTGTGATGTTATTGGGAACATACGCTTCGTTCAACTTTTTCATCAAAGCATTCATGTGTGCTTCTGAGTTCTGCAGCAATGATAAGATGGATATCTGGGCTTGAGTTTTGTTTAGTTGATCTATGACTGCGTATTCCTTGGCTTGCACCTTCCTCCAGAGATAATCCGAGCTTGTTTCAATGATAGGAGTTCTGTTGGAAGTCTGTTTGCTAGACTCTCCCAAGTGTTCAGGTGTATAGACCCTGTCGGTCCTGGTCATCCCCTGTGCAGCACCAGTTTCTTCTATCTTGACCTTTCCTTTCCTTCTAGCCTCAGCTACATAATCCCAGGGCAAAACATTAGTGTTGAAAAGCGGCGTGGTTGACACTGTCACTGTAATTGGCGTTGCTACCCTTACTTCAAATGGGTTTGGTACCTTGGGAGGTGGCATTACTTCGACCTCGAATGGCACAGGCGTGTCTGCAGGTGGTGCCACTTCAAACTCGAACGGAACTGTTGTGGTTACCTCAATATCTCCTGACGGCTGAATATGTACTATAATGGGATTAAGCGTAACCGCTGGCTTCTTGGGATCGTCACCTTCTTTGATCAACCCAATTGACCCCTTTGGGTCCCATTCTTCCTCTATTTCTATCACGTTGATGCCTCCACCCCTGTGGTTTGTGAGCGGGTTACTGCGGACATTGGGAGTAGCCTCCTTTTCCTGGATAATTTTATTATCAATTAGAGACTGGATTTTATCCTTCAACGAGTGGCATTCATCAATGGTATGTCTTTTGATGCCGAAATGGTATGCACAGGTTTTTTTTGGATTAACCCACTGGGATGGATTTTCAGTGGCTACAACAGGGATGGATGTGATGTAACCAACAGCTTTTAGCCTTTTGTACAGCTGGTCAATGGGCTCGGCAATGGCGGTATATTGTTTGGGTGGTCTGCGGTCAAAGTTAGGTCGAGGTCTTGGGAAATTTTGACGAGCTGGAGGTGACTGGAAGTGAGACGGTTGAGAGTTTTATGTGTGATAAACAATGGCTAGTTGGGAATATCTGGGAGAGGTGGGTTGATATGTAGGTGGAGGTGATGATTGATATGTTGATGGAGGTGATGACTGATATGTGGGTAGGGTGCTTGGTATGCAAGTGGAGAGGTACGATACATCAATGGAGATTTGGGTCCCTGTGCAACCATTACCGTTCATACGTCCTTCTTCTTAGATATGCCCCCAGATTGCAGCTTTTTATTGGTGTCTTGTAGTGCTTCAAAATTAGTGACCATTGCACTCTTAATACCTTCTTCAATTCACTCACCCAGCTTGATGATGTCGGAGAATTTCTGATTTTCAATCACCATCAGTCTCTCATAATATTGTTGGTTCTGCGCCTTGACAAATAATTTGTTTATTTGCTCTTCATCTAGTGCAGTCCTGACCTTGGCTGCTTCTGACCTCCAATGAGTGGCATACTCGCGAAAGGTTTCAGTGGGTTTCTTTTTTAGATTCTCGATGTAGAAGATGTCCAGTGCATTTTCCGTGTTGAACCTGAACCGATCGATGAAATCTGAAGCCATACTCACCCAATTAAACCACTTCTTAGGGTCCTGGATGAGGTACCAGGACAAATCAACCCTTGTAAGTCTCCTCCTAAACAATTTCTTCCAGATCTTCTCATCTCTTCCAACTCCGGCCAATTTGTCACAATAGGTCCTCAGATGGACCCTGGGATCACCAGTACTGTCGAACATCTCGAACTTGGGAGGTTTGTAACCCTATGGTAGTTCTACATTAGGATGTATACAGAGATCTTCATAATTCCATCATTCAATCCCCTTACCTCCTTCCACGCCTTGAATTGGGCTAGTCAATTTCTTGAGTTCTTCGGCCAAGTTCTTGATAAGCATATCCTTCTCACTAGATTCCGGTGTAAAAGAGACTGGTTGGGTGGAGCGAGGTAAAGTCTCCATGTATATGGGCTTATTCTGGTGGCCTGGCACCTGAGTATAGAGGAGATCGTTGGTGGAATTTTGTGGTTCAGGAATGATTGGTAGGGTGTTTATCGGAGTGTGGCAAGTGTTTTGTTGGTATTGCGGTGGGATAGTTTTATTTTTTGGTGGAGTTGTATAGTGGTGAGTTGTAGGAGGATTCTGTTTGTTGGGGTATTCTGAGGTTGTGTGGGATTTTGAGTGTTCGGGTGGCTGACATCCAGAACACTAAGTAAGAAGGACAAGTTCGCTAGGTTCCAAACATGTTCAAGTTCCCCTTGCGGTTTCAATAGCCTTTGTTCAAGTTGCGACACAGCATCATTCTGGACCCGAGTACCCCGACTGTCTGAAGCTTATGTATTTTCAACTGGTGTTGTGTTCTCTTTCCTGATATTACTCAAATCTTCCATTTTGCCTTTGCCTTTGCCTCTAGGTAGACTAGGAGGAGAAGAAGGTGGAGGGCCGCTAGATCTTGTATGGTATGCTAATGATGCCAGAATGCACGAACCAACCTTTGGGGAAGAGGAATAATCAAAAGGAAATAAAATAAAAACAAAAGGTAGTCGAGTCAGTGAGGATCATGACAAAAGTATTTGCAGTATTTAAACACATAATGCAGAATTGTAAACGTATCCTAATTTGGGTGCCTCGATATGCCCGAGTTAGGCCTAGCAAAAAATTGATTTGGAGAACTTAGATGCCAAAATTCCTCATTTCATTAATGTAAATAAACGAATCCCAAAACAATACTAAAAGTAGTAAATAAGTCACTAATGGCACTTGGCCTTATTACATTGATGAAAGCAAAAAAGGTAAATCTAGCCTATTTGGTCCCAGGAGGACCTTCCCCAGATTCGATATTCTTGACTCCATCGAACAAATTTCCCAGCACGCACAGTCCCAGCAGCAGTTATGCTCTAGCCAGGTGTCCTCCTACATTCCCCTTGGCGTTCTTGCAATTCTCAATCCTCTTGATGACATTGCCCTATAACTCCACTATACCTCGCTCCAAGTATTGCAGCTTCCTGTTGGAAAGGATAGACATCTCTTTCCATTCCTCGATCAGCCTCTTGTTGGTCTCATGTATTTCACGGTGCTCGTTCTCGGAATCATTGGCCCTTTTGTGCAGTCGGTTGTTTTTTACTTGAGCCTCAGCATCTTCATCTATGATTCTATTGCCTCGGCTGATTCCTGGCCTCACTATCTCGTCCAAATTGTCTTCCATCCATGCGTGGTAGAAAGGTGCACACCCAGCATGGTACCTGTCGGGTTCAATAGTATTCTTCTCTAGGATGATTTTGCAGTGCCACATGTGTTGAGCTTGGCACTTGTAGGGAACGTTGTCGTCCTGGAAATCCTCTCTGAAGTGACCCATCTTCACAACCCTTGGCACAACTTGCTTTATGCCCGCCTGTCTCATGACTCGGAGAGGAACATAGGGGTAGATACCTCTCAACCCGATCACCACTAAGTGTGGTGCATCCCTGGACTTGATGATAAACTCGTCCATCGGGAACCACTCGAACATCCATTGCACCAGTTCCTCGGTCATATAATCAAAGAATTCCGCCCATTCCTTGGCAGTTTCTTGCTGAGAAAATCTATCTAGAATGTAGGTCATCCGCTTTAGATGATGGAAATCAATGTGGTCATTCCAAGCCCTTCACGAAAGTTCTTGGCGATATTGGCCTTTTTGAAGATGTCCTAAGAGCCATAGCTGCAGTAACACGTTGCAACCCTCAAAATGCTTAGCTCCTCTTTGACAACGCTCCAAGGCTCGGTAAATATCAGCTTGGATCATAGGGACAATGCTGAAGGTTCTCCCATCGATCCCTTCCATCAAGGCCCTGGTTACCATGGCTAACCTGGTATGAATCCTTTCCCTCTTTGTCGAAAAAACTATCAAACCCAGAAAGTATACAATGAATACGAATACCCTGCAGTGGATATGACCCAGAGATGTGATGGCAAACTTGTCATGATAGGTACGGTATGATTTGTTGTGACTGTATCTTTCGTATAAGTACTCGAAAGGGATGTAGGATTGTTTCAGACACTCCAATTCAGCATTTTTCTTCAACTCCATCATTTTCATAAAACCTTTGCCCGTGCGATTCTCAGGTACCAACAACCCAGGGGTTTCAAAAACCAGACTAGCTAGTCCTCCTATTTCTTCTAACATCGGTGTCATTTCAATATTCCCGAAGCGGAATACAACTCATTCACTATCCCTAAACAAAGTAGCAGCCTAGATCAACATATTGCTTGGTTGGATGTCTACAAAAGAAGGTAAATTTCCCAGGTACTTCTTTACGTGTTTCTTATCACTAGAGGAAAGGTCTTCCACCAATTCAAGAGCATTGGTGGGATATTGCTGACCATACCGAATCTGGGGACCTCGTGCCTCATTTTATGCAAGACAAAAATGGTTAGGCCCTTATCCCCACCAGACTCGACTATTTATACACTTATGATTAGCATACAAGCATTTAGTTCTCCAAATTAATGCGCAGAACATGATCGTGTCTGTTGGGATTATGAAAACCCCGGTAGACGTTTGGATAAGGATGTCTTAAAGGGTTATTGTGCGGATGACACATTAGCCTGGATAGGTTTTACCATGATGCATGCACAATATAACGTGAGTAAGGTTTCTATAGAGGTTTATACTGGTACCCTCGAGCGGACAACTCGAGGGGGTAGGCACGGAACCATCGACTGCACCGCTGATCGACTGGTTTTACCGCAAATAAGCCTTTCCGAATTTAGGGGTGATATTAGTTGGAAGAGCGCAACCACTCATCAAGCATTGCTTTAGGATTTGTATAGGAACGAGTGGAGTATGATGTTGAGCATGATTATGCAACAATAAATGAGCAATAAACATCATATTGTCATGTATTTGCATGTTATGAAAGTGATAAGTACAACAGTTATAATTGAAAAGCGGTTACATAAGGAAACAAAGAAAAATGTTAGTTTCGTTTTGGAAAAAATAAATACTTGAAAAAATAAACAACTAATTGCACATAAAGGGGAAAAGGAAAGGGTGAGGGTATGAGTAATTCACAAATTCACAAAGCGGTTTGTAATGGTAAAAGCCTAAGAATCCCCAGCAGAGTTGTCATGTTGTCGCACCCCTTTTTTCCTCTCCTTTCGGATTAGTCAAGGGTTTTGACATTATTGGGACAACTCATTTCCTTTTGGGATAAGGGATATAAGGAATTTGAAGAGTCCCCACCTAACGAATTAAGGTGTGTTAGGGCACCTACTACGGGTCATTTATAACACTAATTGTATAACCAGAGATTGGTAAGTGCTTGGAATTACTTCAAGGGGAAGGTGTTAGGCCCCCCTCGAAGTCCACAACTATGGGTCCCAGCCAAACTTGCTTTGTGAATTAATCAAGTAGCAAATAAATAGTCTAAGCACACATATGTAACAAGTAAAGGTTTGACAGATTAGCAGTCTAAGCACACATATGTGAATAAAGGTTTTAACAGATTCATAGTCTAAGAACACATATGTAAAAGGATAAAGTAGGTCCTAAGTTGTTTATCCTATAGGATCACACCTATGCAATGCCCGTTAATCACTCTTCAATGAGGGGCTACACGTTGCATTAGTGCACAGTCATCATATCCTTATCTACCCAGTATCCCACCCCTTAGCGGTTATTAAGCGAGATTTGATTTAACGAGCTCTAAGCGTGTTGTTACCCGCCCCTTCCTTGTCGTCTCGGAGGAGTTTAGGACTTCTAAATCTGGGCAGTTCTAGACAACCCCTAAGATTTTAAAAGGGAAAATCTAGGCGACAAGAAAATAACAAATAGGACCAGTAAGCAGAAAATAAACAGTTAAGAGGCTCATGTTTACCTCCACATGTAATGCAAATAAACAGCACGTCTCAAAACACAAATACATGCAGTTTTTAAGGAAATCTCAGGACAAGATATCTAAGTGAACATCAATACACAGAATAGGCACACTTGTTCAAAACTCAGTGGCAGGGCCCTAATAGTTTGCCTACTATTTTAAGACATGTGAAACTTAGCAGTAAACAATCAGAACGCGCAGTTTTTCAGTTTATATTAAGACATTAATCACCTAAGGCTTTCCCAGGCATGGGGTTGTGCATAATAACAATTACAAGTTATTTTAAGCTGTTTTGAAGTTATTCAACCTACGAACATGTTGTTCTAGGTGATACAATTCTATCAAAAAAAGAATCTATACCAGTTTTATGTCCAGAAACGTGATATCTACATATTAGGCTGTTTTATACCCTTTCATGGTCAATTACTTCTTTTAATTGAACTAGGCGTATTTCAACAAAAGCAAACAAAATCCCTTAGCACATGGTATCTAAATGCACACAGGAGTGACATTTTTGTTTTTGTTAAAGTTATTCATTAATCCTAAAAGCAGGATTTCTAGGTGAGAAACTTATACAACGTTAAAGCATGGATAAATGACATATGATATGCTGAAGCAGTAAGTGTGAATCCCTAAGAAAAAGATATCTAATGCATGTTTAGCATGATTTTGGATGAACACATTAGTCCTAAGACATGGATTCTAATGCAAATACACAGAATAAAAAGCCTAAAGCATGCTTTTTACCCAGTATTATTAACAATATCATACAGATACCCTCCCTATTTTCACTAGCCACACCAATATCTGGTTACAAATAATTATTATAGACCAATTGCTGAAAGAATTACATAAATGAAAAGGAAATTAAACTATAGGGATCCTGAAGCAGACCCAAATACAACCTGAGAATATCAGGCCTTCAGTAGTCTCAAATGCCAAAGGATTTCAATGCCTAAGGACCTCAAGGATCCCAGGCAGTACTCACACCTAGACTTTTCATAACAGGTTGAGTAAGTGCAGTGTGGAAGGGCCAACCCCAGTGTGCCAGAGTTTAGAGGGATCTCAAAAGGATCCCAAGGCAGTCACACACTGGAGGGGCAGAACCAAGGGACTTAAGAGTAAAGTGAGAGTGCTTGACACAGTTTTGAAAAGGTTTTTGATAAGAAAATAGAACTGGAGTGATTCAATACGTAAAGGAGTTTTCAAATAAGGACTGATCAATAGTAAAACAGTTTGAAAACAATTTAAACCTTTGAAAAGAAAAAGCAGCAAACAACTTGATTGGCTACAGAACAAACAAGTCCAGCACTACTAACAATAGAGTTCACACAAGGGTATTGGGAATTGGGGACACATAGTGAAACATATAGCAACAGGAGCACAGAAGCTTCTCAAGAGTTCATGGGATTAAGGAGTTAGTCATACAGTTAATAGTACAGACATAGGGCATGGATTTCAGAACATATATGTGGGAACATAGTTATACTAGACATAGAATCAAAGTTACTTAGAGATATTAGATTATTTAGCAAAGCAGATTAATACCAGAAGCTAAGTAAACAAATAGACAAACCATCAAACATGCTGACATACATGGAATAAAGTCAGGTTTAGGCATGCTAGAGAGGCAATAAGCAGGTCCATAGACATTCTAATCAGAAGTCATACAAGCTAGTAATTTAACAAGGTAGTTCAGGCATGCTAGGTGAAACAATGAGTTAAACATGCTAGTCACACATTGAATAATAAGATGTTGAGCAGGAACAAAACTAGAAATCATTGAACTAAAGCAGTAACACATAGAGTTTTGGAATTGAAATTGAATCAGGACATACCCGTTAAGGAGAGTAAACACAGAGTATAGAGCAGGTGTAGTGCAATAACTAGCCTTGTCTTACAACCGCTAGTTCAATAAAAGTAGCAAGTAACAAGAAAGAGCATAGAGTTATTGAACTAGTGTTCGTCCGTGTTAGTGAGAATAAGGGAGAGTATATATAATAGTTGAGAGCAGAGTAAAATACAGTAAAGGAAATCAATCATCACTAATTAAGGAGGCCACAAAATCAGTCAGGCAAAAAATTAGCTATTCTTCCCTTAATTAAGGGAGTAATAAACCAATGGTAAAAAGTAGAACATTTAAGGAAAAAACTCAAGTAGAACTTAGGTACAGAGTAGGAAATTAGGGTTCAATTAAAAAAATAACTAGTAAGAATATAAAAATAACACGGTTAATCAAAGAATAAGGTAAGAGATAATTAAAGGCTGTAAAAATATGGAAATAATTGAGAAAATCAGCACATAGGTATCACCATAGAAAATCGGGGAATAAAGGACTCGTAATAATACTGGTTTTAAGGAAAATAATATAGGTGTTCCATGAATGAAAGAGAAGCTAAGTATAACACACAATATCAGTCAAGATTTGAATCTGAAACCCTAATAGGAGCACATTAGGGTAAAATCATAAGCCTTTCAGATTAAATGAAGGAGAAATCATACGAATCAAAGTACAGAACAAAGTTATGTATCAAATAACACGGATCGACTCAGAATCCAAACATAGTGTTAAAAATTAGGGGTTCAACATAAACTAGTTAGGGTTAAGGAAAAACTCAACATAATCGATCAAAACATATAAGAATCAAAGAATAAGCACTAAAAATCAGAAAACGTTTTGAATACGATTTTCAAGGAAACCCTAGTTAGGAAGAAATGAAAAGACACTTGAAAATCATAAGGTTTTTCATAAAAACAAGCAAAAACAGTTCGATCTATTTCAGATCTGTACAGATCTGAGGAGTTTAAGAGACGAGATTAGGGTTTTGTATAAATAACGCACAGATGAAGATATCGGCTTAGAAACCCATAGGCTTAGGCAAAAATAGAAAGATCTTACTGGAGATCGAGCCATGAAGGCCTGAGACAGGCCAGGACGCGATCAAAGTCATAAGTGGTCTAGACCTGGTCCCTTGAGGACCTTAGAGACAGCAAAACCCGGCATATGAGAGCAATGAGGGGCCTGAGGGTGGTGAGAATCCACCATGGTCGACGGCATGTGAGTGACAGCGAGGGGGGAATTAGGGTTAGGGTCTGAGAGAACTTGAGAGAGAAGGGGTTGAGTGACGGCGGAGTAAAAGAGAGAAATGAGGGGTTTGGGAGGGGGGTATTTTAGGTTAATCAAGGAAGTAATTAATCTAGGTCGTTGATAAAAAATGATCAACGACCAGGATTCAACCAGAATTGGGTCGGGTTAGGTGGGGGTTTGGGCCTGGTTATATTGGGCTGGTCTAAGGTATTTGGGCTAGCTAATTTAGGCTGTAATTTAAATAATAAATGGCTATTTATTAAATACCCCAAATAAATGAATTAAAATAATTTCTAAAATAATTACTAATTAAAAAATTGAGTTTCATGCATAGATATGTTTTGAAAATGGTTATTTAGCATTTAAAAACACAAAAGACTAATTTCTGGTGAAAATGATACAAAAATGATATACATGGGTTATAATCGCAAAGTTATTGCAATTGTAGCAAAAAAGTACCAAATTGACTATTTATGGAATAATTAGGCCTTAACAAAACCATAAATAGTAATATTAAGTCAAGAAGTGTTTTGAAATCATTTGTGATGCAATTTTGTAATTATTTTTTAGAAATAAAATACTGGACATATTAATAAAAATGTAGAAAAGTTGTAGAAAAATACCAATTGACGTTAATGCGTGATTTTGAAGGTATATACGCAATTTAAAATTATTTTTTAGAAAAAATTCGGTATCAACAATCATCTCATCCCAAAAAGGGGAATATTCTAATCACATCAATCACATCCAAAATGAGAAGAAGAACAACAATTAATTCCTACACCGGCACATGTAGTTTGGGGTTTCTCAACCTACCCTTCCTTGGTGACTAACTATACTCCCAAAGAGTTTATTATTATTTAAAGTACTTACAACTCATTTCAACATCTTATACATGTTTCTTAGTTTCATTGGCACTAGTGGCCCACATGTGATATCATTCTTGGCACGTTGGCCGTATTTCTTATTTCATGCTCACCTCATTCACTTTAAAACATTAACACGGATCATCAACAACAAAGCATGTCTATTCAAGACTTTGAGTACACATGTGAGCAAATAAGAGTCTTAAGCACATTCAGATTTGTACACAGTTTGGCATAATAGCTTTCATTTGAAGCACGACTTGAAGTCATAATCTTTAGATACGCAACCCATATTTTGAACACATTCTCAAATAACAACATAACATAAGAAGAGCATTTAGAATACATAATGAACATATATCTTTTGACGCAAAGCTTACATCGAAATAGTCAATTTATAATTAACAACTCGGGACTTACAAGGACATCATAGGATTCAATTCTAAGAGAGAAGTCTAGCCAACATACCTCGCTTTGAGCTTTCCTTAAATTACTACAATGTTCCGGAAATCTTAGCCACTTCTATCTATTTAGAGATATAGAAAAATTGAACACAAATTAGGAAAGAGTTAAAATTTCCAAATTTTTGAGCATTTATAAAACACTAGGTGTGCATTAATGTTTCAAGGTACTCCTATGGTGGATTCCTTCATCATCATCCAATATCTACCCTTTTCTAGCTCAACAACCTTCCTACAACGTTTTTGGTACATGCATGTATAGATAATACCCCCATACTTATGAATAACACTCCCCATCATCTATCATCTACCCCAAACTCGAAATTGAATGGAACCGTACCTCTTGGATGAATACATTGTGACTTATTCTTTTGAATTCTTCTAGACGTGAGCAAGGATTGTAAACAATTAGTTTAGGAACTCCCTGTAACGACCCGACCGGTCGTTTTGAGCTCTAGCGCGTCGTTCAGCGGTTGAAAGTCATGAACAGCTTCATCTCAGGTATTATGACTTGTGCGTATGGTCGGAGTTGAAATTCAGGAAGTTCAGAGTTAAATTGGAAGGAAAATTTTCATTTCAGAATCCTTAAGTTGGAAGAATCAACTAAGAATAGAATTTGGAGTAAATGATCTCGGAATTAGGATCTGAAGGTTCCAGCAGGTTTGTATGATGATTTCGGACTTGGGCGTATGTACGGATCGGGTTTTGGATAACCCGAGAGCGTTTCGGCGTATATTGTGGAAGTCAGCATTTTTTAAGGAATTTCCTAAGTTTGGCTTGAAGCGCATTTCAGTGATATTGATGTCCGTTTGGGTTTTTAGTCTGGGAATAGCTTCGTGTGGTGATTCTGGAGTTGGGAGCGCGATCGGAAGTGAATTTGGATTTACGTAGGTTATTTTTAAGTCATTTGGCTAAAGATAGAAATTTGAAGGTTTTGAGAAATTCGACCGGAAGTGGAAATTTTGATATCAGGGTTGGAATGCGATTTCGGAAGTTGGAGCAGGTCCGTAATATCGAATATGACTTGTGTGCAAAATTTGGGGTCAATCGGACGTGATTTGATAGGTTTCGGCATCGGAGGTGGAAGTTTGAAATTTCAAAGTTCATAAAGTTGAATTTTAGTGTGATTCGTGATTTCGGTGTTGTTTGATGTGATTTGAAGCCTCGAGAAAGTCCGTGTAAGGTTATGGGACTGAGTCGTGTGATTGGACGGGGTCTCGAGGGCCTCGGGTGTGTTTCGGGGTGGTTCCAAGGTATTTCCAAGTGTTTGGTTGCTGCTATTTTTCTGGTGTTTTGGAGGTTCAGTGCGATCGCGGCCTTAGTAGTGCGATCGCGGAGAAGAATTTGAGGGCTGGAATTTTTGGCTTATACGATCTCACAAGGAGGAGTGAAACCGCACAGAAGAAAATGAGGCTTCAGGTTTTGGCCTGTGCAAACGCAAGGTTGAAGCTGCAATCGCGGAGAAGGATTTGGAGGGAGTTGGAAAAAGGCTTGTGCGATCGCAGGCATACTTGTGCAATCGCAGAGAAGAAAACCTGGGCAGCATACTTGGCATGTGCAATCGCGGCTAATTGTGTGCGATCGCACAGAAGGTTTTCCTGGGCAGTGTTGTCACGACCCAAAACCTATGGGTTGTGATGGCGCCGGACACACTGTCAGGCAAGCCAATCCCTGAACCAGTTCAAACAACTTCCTACTTACACTTTCAAAATCATGTCTTTTTCTGCATTTATAATCAAATAATAAAGCAAATGCTCGTAAACTAAATACGGCGGATAATCCACTTAATGCAATACAAGAAATACCAACACTTTTCAAGAACCCGGTGACACAAGTACATGAGCAATTTCTAAGAATTTATACAATTATACAACTCTTGTCCGAAAATTTAAATTGGAAAAAGGTAATAAAGACAAAAGCGTAGGGACATAGAAGGGAGACTCTGCCAGCTGCGGAACGCCACGGAACAATGTGTAACGACCCAGCCGGTCATTTTTTGTGTTGGGACTCCAATCCGGTGAATGACTCTTTCCATAGCGGCTACTCGTGCCTTATGACTTGTATGGGCAGGTAGTTCGAGATTCAGAGGTGATTTGGCCAGTTCAGGAACACTTGGTTCCTGAAGGCTAGCCTATTTGGCTAATTTTGGTTCCGAGCAGCATTTTGAGCAAACGACCTCGGAATCGAGTTCTGACAGCTCCAGCAGCTCCGGATGATGATTTCGGACTTGGGAGTGTGTTCGCCTCGGGTTTCTGATGACCCGGGAGTATTTCGGCACCTGAATTGGAATTCAGGATTTCATGTGATTTGGAATTCAGCCTGGAATTGGACCTCGTGATATCATGGTCCGAATGGAATTCCGGAACTGGCAATAGTTCCGTACAGTCATTTATGACTTGTCCGCAAAATTTGGGGTCATTCCGAGCAGTGTAGACCCGTTCGGCGTATTGATGAGCCGTTGAAATTTTTCTTGAAATCCTAAGTTTGATCTAAGGGGTTTTGGAGAGTGATTCTTGGTTTGAATGATGTTTCTAGTGTTCTGGGAGCTCGAAAAAGTCCTTCATGTGATTTGGGACTTGTTGGTATAATTTGTCAAGGGCTCGGGTGGGCCCAGGGGTCNNNNTGGTGTGACCGCACCTGCGGTCCATGAGCCGCAGGCGCGAGGCTCGCACCAGCGGCCATCAATCGTAGGCGCGGCTCCTTCCGCAGGAGCGGCCTTTCCTCCGCAGGAGCGGACCAGGACTCTGCAGGTGCGACATTTCCCAGGACCTAGGCCCATCGCAGGCACGGCCAATTTCACGCAGGTGCGAGTCCGCACCTGCGATCCAACGTCCGCAAAAGCGAGAACCCCCCTAGTGCCCAGGCCATTTTCGCAGGTGCGACCCTTTTTCCGCAGGTGCGAGTCCACACTTGCGATCCAAGGGTCGCAGGTGCGGAAACTGCTGGGCAGTCCTATAAATAGCCACTTTCGTGATCTTTCATCCCAGAACTCAATTTTTCCTCCATTGTTGAGACCTCTAAGAGCTCCAGAGCAGTGTTTCGACCTAGTAATTCACGTAAGTGATTCTGTAACCCTCCGCATGTTAATTTCTTCAATTCTTTGGGAATTTCCACCTCCAAATTCATAGAAATTCATAAGAAATTGTTGGGGAGAATAGAGGGTTTTGAGGAAAATGGGAATTCTGATTTTAGGGCCATTGTAGGATGATTAATTGAGTTAATCTTGATCCTTAGGCGACGTATAGCGCATTTCTTCAAGAATTATAATTTTCCGGACGCCGAGGCTCGGAGTTGAATTTGCCAAGTATGTCAAGAATGTGTTTTTAGGGAAAATCCTTGATAAATCCTCCTCGATTCTTCCTAAATTGATATAATTATGTGTTTTTGGCTAGTTGCGAGCCATCGAGGGTGATTCGGAGGATTCGTGCATCTTGTTGATTGGTCCGTTGACCGGAGGAGTACTTGTCCAGGTGAGTCTCCTTTCCAAACTTTGTAAGGGGGAAATGTCCCCTAGGCTCTTTGTTGCTAATTGTGCTTGTTGAGGGGGCTGCGTACGTACCACGTGACAAGAGTCCGTACGCGGCATCTATATTGTATGTTTGGTAGCCGTAGGATCCACGAGCATGTTCTAACTGTTTGTTTGATATTATCTGATGTTTTGTACGAATTATTACTGATATATGATGAAATTGAGCTATGATAGCTGTGAATTAAATGTACATACTATTCAGATAAGAATTATGAATTTCATCAATTGAGTAATTGTGTTACACCTGAGATAATTTATAAAGGGCAAGAAGCAAATGAGATAAGTCCTGATATTGAGCTGTTGAGCTAAACGAAGGTGG